>JAGDQP010001144.1:0-14442 GCA_022664845.1 Lepisma saccharinum | reverse complement strand
TATATATATATATATATATACACTAGCTGATTTGTCCGCCCGTTGGTGCGGGGTGATTAAAATATGTTAGCATCAACCATCGGGACAGTCACCAATACTTGGAGAGTTTTGGGAGGATGCGCCCCCTTTATCGTAACCATACTCTCCGGGGGACTGCGTCCCCATGGTGCAGATCTGCCTTCACACCCTCCTCGGAGGGGTTGCGTCCCAATAGAGGAGGTTTGCCCCATTTATTGTAACCTACTCGGGATTGTACAGCTTCATACAAAATTTATCTAGCTCGAACGGTGTGTGGAAAATGGATTTGGGCGGCCATTATGAATCCAAGATGCCGACTGTTTCAAAATGTTGTAATATTTTCTTAAACTACTATTGATAATACAACTTTATGCCAAATTTCGAATCTCTAGCTCAAATGGTGTGGAAACTGGATTTTTGTGGTCCGTCATTTTCGATCCAAGCTATATCTCTGAAGATAATAATTTCAGAATCAAACTGATATAACAACTTTCTAGACGCGTTTGACGTCTGGTCATGTGCGAAAAAGCATTCAAATCGGTCACGCACTTTTTGCGTGATGATAACACAAACAAAGTCATTTTCATTTTTATATAAATAATAATAATTCACAGCGATATTGAATCCACTACTGGATGAGGCCTCTCCCGGAGGAAGGGCCCTCTCTACTGTTCCCACGATGACCAGACGTGTTGAGAGAGATCACAGCTCTCAACTGTGATCGCCACTATCTTTTATTGGGCGATACGGAGTGGGCACCATTCCAAAGCCTCTGTTTTTTTAAAAAAAAGGCCCTTGGTAGAGCCGGAAATCGAACCCGCGACCAACAGTTAACGACGGTAACCACTAGACCGGCAGGGCGGTCTTCATTATCAGAACAAATTCTTGTAGCTGAATTCGACATTTTGTTCATCAGTGAGAGTATAGAGGTGCTAATAAAGCGACCACAAGCAAAATTAAATTTCGGCTATTTTCGTTCATCTGTTTTCATCAGTAAAAACACAGCAGTACTGATATAGCAAGCACGAGCTTCAGAGTTTTATGAAAAATATAGAGGGGGTCGCGAGTACTAAAGTAATAATATAGTAACCACCTATCTTCCGTTACGTTATCATATCCTCTTATATTAACGAAAAATAAAAAAGAATCGTGCCTTAAGAGAGAGACAAAAAAAAGAAGAAGAAGAATGAATATGAAAGATTAACATGATTCTGAAATGCCTCTCGTTATGGATTTGATAATGCAGCTAAATAAGATGAAACCTCAACTCATGTCTTGAGTTTGAGCGAATACGTTGTTTGCTAAGCAGGAGAGAGAGAGAGAGAGAGAGAGAGAGAGAGAGAGAGAGAGAGAGAGAGAATTTTGTTATATTAATTTTAACTTTCATGGAAAGAGTTCGTATCGGGTTCTCTCTGCTTCCTCTGGCTCTTCCATCTACTTCCTCTCCCTGGGTTTATCTTCATAAAACTAAGAAAGTATCTCTCAAACCACTTTTGATTGCAGGAAAAGATCTTACGCTAGAGCTTTCAACAGAAACATCGATAACATTATCTTAATGTATCTTAAACACTGTAATGCAGGCACTAGCCTTCTTGAGTGGGGAGTAAGAGTTGATATAATAAATGACATTGTTCCTCCTCCTCAAAACAAAAGTCATAGCACATAAACTATGTCTTTTATGCAAGCTTCTTTATTCCGTGAATAATTCAGCTACTGTATCGCGGGGCAAAATTATGTAAATATTAGGTGAAACATTTCTACAGACAAAGAACTATTATTATTATTATTACAGCCCATGTGGTACAGTCGGTAATGTTACATACTTGACGTCGGCACTGAGGCGGCACACGAATTCGAGCCCCAGGGCGAAGCATCCGGAAATCCTTACTTATTTGTTAATATTGGTAAATCAATTTCTAAAATAGATCCAGCAGTATGTAGTAGTTTAAATTACTAATTAATAAAATAAACTTCCAACAAGACATTTGATTAATGTGTCAATAAAATGAAATAAATGATGTAGACATTATATCAAGAGATTATTCTTAAAAGTTGAACCAGTTAAGTGAAATAGTATCTGTGATGTTATTATGGAATTTTCCATGGTGTCTCTCGAGTTGGATTCGACCAGAAGGCAAACTTTAGCTTGAAGCAAGATGAATTGCGGTCTGCATATTGTTTGTGAATGACCAACGGTTCGGAACTTTCCTGGGTACTAGTCAAATTGCATCTAGTGAAAGTTACGACGGAAAGATGAAAAAAAAATTACGCCTTTCTTGGAAGAATTTGAAGGGCCGAGATAGTGTATTTTAGCTACGAATGTGTAAAAGAAAATCCTATCTGTAGGAAAAGATTAATTTATTAAAAGGATATATTGATATCAGCCTGTGTGAGTAAACTGGCTTACACATTTGTCACGTTACAAGAAAACTGGTTTGAATTTGAATTTAGGCAACTTTGGCTCAGGCCGGATGGATGATGATGGGAATGGATGAAGTGGGAGGAAACGGAAGCCTTATATGGTTATCTCACCCAACCACTTTACTGATGCATTTTCATTATATTTTTAACGCGTATTATTACTGCTGCAGCATTACTCGCATTACAGTAAAAACTTGACTACTACTTAGATTCCTGGAGTATCATTGAGACACATAATTTGAATCAAACTTTATCAACCTCCAAGAATTTTGCCTCGCTCAGCGTACCTCACATTCTAATATGACGTAATATCGAGCGTGAAACTGACACAAAACCAAAGATGGGAGCACCATACGGAACTACATGGTCAACTACGTAGCTAGTACAATATTCAATTTACCCGCATACACTGTTGTAGATTACAACGTAGTAAATGCAACAGTAAACAATGAAAAGAAAAAAACAGTTAATATTGCTGCATGGGTCAGCCTGTAAAGACGACTGTTAGTTTAGAAATCTAGACACCAAGGTCTTGACTGCGCTGCTTACATACCCTTTGGGTTGAACGTCCACCACCGAGGGACCTTCGACTGTGAAAAAACCGATTACACACAGACACTGACGCACACTGCCCAACGATCGGCTTACCTGGTGCACAAAACAAGGTGTGTAGGAGCCAGAGCATTTTCGGAGTCTGTGAGAATGCGTTAAGCACAGCTTAGTTGCGAATCTACTTCTATCACGTGATACTACAACAACACTGCGGGGGAGTGAACTGCAGACGATATAAACATTCGCTCACTCGAAACAACAAAATCGGGCGGGTAGCAGAGGAAGGTGCTGTGAGAAGTCATGGATGATAGAGGACAATTTTTGAACCAGCGCGCTAGGAGATGTTAGCCTTCACATCACATTTGCGTGTATCTTTTCCTCCTCGAACATAGGCTCGCTGACTTCTACTAGCAGCCGGTCCCAGAGACTTTAAGAAAACGCGTTGCCTATAGCACTTCGTATCTGTCTGCAGCAGCTGTGCGTTGTCGAAGATGGAAAGTATTGACATTTTATTACACTGCTTTCCCTTTAAGGCTTCTGTGGAATTACATCTCACTGTCCCTTACACAGACAGGGGTGTATCAAAGCCATTATCTATCTCGGAAAAAGATTTATGAGACTGTTTTAACCTTCTAAGGCTACAATTTTCCTCTATTCTATTTTTGCACTATATGTACTCAGATTTAAACACATTCCACAACCTAAACAAAAGCGGGTAGAAAGAAACGAACTTCAAAATTTTATTTAGATGCCTTCATTTATTAATTCGTAAAGATATAACATTCTCTTACGGTGTTTTTGCACTTAATACACTCAGTTCCTGTTTATCTGCTTTTGTTTATGCTCTAGTGTGCGATACAGATTGAATGCCACACATTTTGCAATAGAAAGAAGAAGAAAAGAATGTAGGTTTACCAGAGTAAAAACGAATTTCTAAATCAAAGCTTTTAAACAGAAATTTCAATTTGGTATGCGTTAGATTACGAGTGCATATAATGTAAAAAAAACACAGAAAAGAGAAGACTAAAGATTAAAAAGACCTTACAAGATTAAAACGTAGTGTTATAATTTGAATTTAAATGTAATATTAAGGTCTTTAAACAACTTTTGCTCAGGCCGGATGGATGATGATGAGATGAATTGGTGAAATTAATAAAATGAGAGGAAACGGGAGAACCGCGAGAAAACTCACGCATACGGTATTTGTCCAACCACAAAACCCACATGGCATGAGCAGGGATCGAACCAACGATCCCTAGCACCAGAGAAGAGTGCTCTACCATTGACGCACCGTGACCCAAATAGTGTTATAAAGTTTCTGAACTAGGGATAATTGCGTACTAAATACGGACAAAACACCTTAAAGTTTATTGGATTAAATATAATGAAGGTCCGAACTATTACATACGACAGCACCATGAATCACAGTCAACATGAAGTATGCTAATATTTCTCTAATGAATGAACTTTCTTCGAAAATGCAATGTCTTCTTTAATTAGTTTATAGAATTCACAACTGCCGTTCATTTTTATTTGAATAGGCGTTTGGTGCTTTTGGTTATAAGTCTGTATAGAAAACAAATCTTCCAACCGGCGCGGCGCCATTGACTCTAGTAAGCAAAACATGATTTCTATCAGATTTTCAAAATTTGGACATTCACTTCCACTTTTTTCATTTTTTTTGTTTGGGGGGGGGGGTATTGACTGATACACTAACAACTCTTTTCTTATTTCCTTCTTCGTTTCTCTCTCCTAGTTCCTTCTTTTTCTAAAGTCGTCTCTTAAGTTTGTTAGAATGGTCTTTACGATTGAAAATTCATCAAAAAGTTTGTCTACATCAATAACTTTATTTTCTAAAGGAACCACTGAATTAATGTACTCAACGAATGCTTCCACGTCTGGCCACTGAAGGTCAAAATTTTGGCCCAATTTTGCACAAGAAAACACATCATTGCACTCAATACATGGTTTTCTACATTCTAAACAAAGAAATTAATCTCGTTGAAGCTTAACACATGCCTCTCAAAATCATTTTGGTTTACTCGTATATACGTACCATCCTGACATTTGCTTAGTGTGACTGAGGAAAGGCCCTACAACACTCAATCAGGATGGATGCCTGCAGGTATTGTTTCCAGACCCTTCTGATTACTAAGCCAAAGCTCTAGCAATCAGTTTCGGATCTGTGGGGGCAACAGGGGTCTGTAAGCGCCTCGGGCGGCATGTTTAGGGGGCGTCAAACAGCTAAAAGTAAAAAATAAAAGCACTTTAAAAATAAAGTAAAATTGGGTATTAAATTGAAATTGACCTAAACGTGTTCAAACTCTCAATACCAACGCTCTAACACGTCTTCATGTTATTCCATACAACCTACCTTCATTTCGAGAATTCAAAACGGCGATTCAAGTCAGATAGGCACGTCTTACTGGAGTTAGTAATAGCGATGCCACGAGGGGCTCCAGAGATGATAACAAAAGTATACTACGTGATACGAGAACGAGACAATGTTGCGGTTTTCGCGGCGATCGGTCTTGTTGTTTGGCTAAAAAATGGAAAGAGCGGCAAAAGGGCGGCAGAATCTACCTTTGCCCCGATAGGAAAATTTCAAGATCCGGTACAGCTTGCAGCTGAGCTACGGCAGTTTAGTACCTCCAGTTGTCATACTAATAATCCAGAAACGAAAGTTTTATAAATATCATAGACTATACGGGCCGCTCTGCTTTCACAACATGTTTCAATAATCTGTCTTCCTAGATTCCTTGTAAATAGAATACAGAACACAGGGGTGTGCTCGAGGGGGCTCGCGCGAGCCCCTTTTTAAATAGTTATATTTGTTCCGAGCCCTTTGTTAAATTATTTGGAGCACATCCCTGATTGAACAGGTCCTTTGAAGTAAAAGTGGGACTGCACAAACTGAGAACAGTTTCTGTTGTAGGAATAATGTGTGGTGTTTGTGACTGAAGTTTTTACAAACGGCGTATTAAAGTACGGTCTGTCCGTACAAAATACGGACGTATGGCAAACCTTATCTGAACCCAAAACTGAAGCATTATATTCCAACTTCCTCTATTTTCCCGAGATAAATAATGACTTTTGATACACCTTGTATTTTGTTTCATCTCTTCCATCTTACTCTCTCCAATCGTCACAACTTTTATATGTGTAATCAATATTTATGTGCTACGTCACATTCTTTCTGTTGCCATGGTAACCAGCGTTTTAGGTGTGTTAACAAATGGTCCCTAGCATCATATGTTATATGTCAAAAAACTAATATTATATGCAGAGCCGGATTTATGCATAGGTCTACTAGGTCCGGGCCTAGAGGTGCAACTTTCTCAGGGGCGCACTTGACAAGGAAAAATTAGAATTTGCTATTTAAAACGCGAGACGAAACCAATATTTTAGGGAAAATCATTAAGAGAGAGCGCCAATCACTGTCACCTTTGAACCCCCTGACTCCCTCGTAAATAACTGACTTCAGGTAATTTGAAGTTAGATTAATTTACATTAGAAATAGTACAACAGAGATTAGAGCTTATATTAGGAACATGACTTATTCCTATTCTTGTCTTTGTACACACGAACAATCATAATTACACTCTTTTCTTTAGTTCACAGTGGTTCCTGGTGTCCTCCAATCTTTCAACGTTAATTGAACTCATTTCCCGATCTCATAGAATGATGAAAGTTTGCACAGTGACGTAAGTCCGGTGACAACACAATATTTCATTGTTGTTTACATATATTTCTATATATTTATATAATTTAAAAGCATATTTAATTGTTTTTTAATATTACGCTTAAATACTAGCCTACAACAATTTGGCGTTTGACTGATTGCAGAACACTTTAGGATTTGGGTAAAAAAAATAATAAAATAACTTTTTAAAGAGATACTTTTCTTAAGCAATTCGTACTTAAAAGTAAAAAATAATTTTGTACATGCATGACTTTTAAAAAGAAAAGCATGGGGTGCACCAATTGAAAAATTTATAAAGTGACTGTATATGAGAGAGCACCTCATGCTTTTTTTAGTCATGCATAAACAAAATTATCTTTTACTTTTTAGTAGGAATTGTTTAAGAAAAGTATGTCTTTTTCTATATTTTTAGTCTATGTCACACACAGGGCGTCGCTGTCATTTATACCTCTGCTAATGGGCAAGAGATACCATGTGTTAAGTATGCATGAAGGCGTAATTTATGCTAATTTTTGTATATGAGGAAAACTAAAGTGTCGTTTCGGGCCAACAATGGACCGTTCGTTCGGATCCTGCTGTCAATCGTCCTGACATTTTCCTTTAATTTCCTTCAGTTTCACCAGACAAACGTCAGAATGGTACCTTAACTAAGATACCGGCCGCTACCCTCCCATACCCTATCCTGGTCTGATCCAAAGATGGATTTAAAGACCTTACAAATTTTAAAAATATCTTAACGTGTCTCTTAAGACAGAAGAAACATTTTCTCCCTGACTTGACTTTATATCTTCAGGAGATGAATATTCCCGGAGATGGTGTTTAAAATTCAAAGAGATGCCCATTTATTCGACGAAGCTAATGAGTTTGTAGTGTCGCTTTTGTCCATTCCTGGAGATTTTTTTTAAACTTTGAACTTGCTAGTTCTTAGGGGCAATGTATTGGCGGATGGACCGATATACTGACTAACAGATACCGGTACATAGCAGGGTTCAATTCTGTAAATCTAGCTTTCTTTTTCCCTACATAAAGAGAAGTGGAAAAGAGGATGAATCAATAAATGCTAAATAGCGAGGAGAAAATATGACGACTTTACCATTCTTTAATTTACTTTAAAGTGTTTTTGTATGTCCTTAGATGATATAAGTGTCTTGTGTGCTTTGTAATGTAATTGTTATTTTTTAATTTTTCCTCTGGAATACTTTATAAATGTATTTAGGAAAGTTTAGAGTTTGTAATTGTTAAAATTGTAAATCTATCACGAAACAGCAACGTGCCATTTGTGATGTTAGGAAAAGTAAAATCCAAAAATGGCTGAAGCTAGGATTCTTCTTAAAGCTGCATAAAAGCCGTGAACGAAATGTACTAACACTATTGTAAATAACAAAATTGAAAAATAGTTTGTATTACCTTCTCGTTCAGTGTAATTAACATATTTTCAACAAGTAGCCTTACAGTAATTTAATTAAAATTGCTCATTGTATTTAATGAAATTATTTTATTATTATAATATTGTTGAAACGTACTTGTAAATAATCACTTTACTAGGGTTAAATAATTATTATCTCGTTTCTATTAATGGCTATAAGACAGAGGAGAGTCATTTGTCATCATGTGAGAGTAGGAAGGAGAAAAGAACGGAAGTGTCGAGGGTGGAGGGACTGGAAGTCATGGGCCTAGGGCGCCTAGACCTATAAATCCGGCTCTGATTATATGATTTTCGCTAACACGCGTTAAGAATTAAACAAATCTTTAGTTAACGACCCTAATGTAATTTAAAGCAGCTTAAAGTTTCTTAACGATTCGTCAAAGTCTAACGAAGATTGGTGAAACTCGTCACTGGTATAATAACGTATTTGTGTCAAAAACTAACGTTTTAGTATAACATAATCCAAATACTTACCTGAAAAACAAACGTTTTAGTAAAATAAAAAGAAACATGCACATCAAAAAAAAAACTAATGATATACTATTTTTGTTTACAGATAAAAAGAAATGCACACTGCATGAACACATACACGCCCCAAACTCATAAATAACGCGCTATTGTCACCAAATGATTCGAAAGCATGCAATGAGAAAATTTATACAAAGAGGGAGGGAGCAAGTAATTAACTGTAGGACCATCGTATAGTTGAAGACAAAACAAAAATAATAAACAAGAAAATGAGAAAGGCCACCAAGATCATAAATAAGATAGAGAAATGTGTCAACGTGATGACCTTTTGAACTTTTGTTCTATTAAAAACTTCGTTATTTTTTTTCACACGTCCTGTCCAGAATATTTTTTTTTCCCTCCTAAAGATAGAATTACTGTGCTCTCTATCTGGTTCTCCCTCTCTCTCTTCTTCTAGACGCAAATGGCGTCCTCAATGTATTCTTTACTTTATAGCTATATCAAGCCGAATGCTTCCTATAGAGGTGCCATTTTTTAAAAAATTATTTTCCGATTCCCGAAATTATTTTCTATTTCTCGTTTTATTTGTTGTCTTAT
Organism: Lepisma saccharinum; assembly: GCA_022664845.1. NCBI lineage: Eukaryota > Metazoa > Arthropoda > Insecta > Zygentoma > Lepismatidae > Lepisma > Lepisma saccharinum. The sequence continues at coordinate 5,257 of JAGDQP010001144.1, read as the reverse complement.
TTTTGGATTTATCTTTGTTTCCTGAAATGAATACCTTTTTCTTTTTTTTCATTTTTTGAAAAAAGAAAATATATTCATTTATCTAGTTTTTCGAAACATTTCCCATGTACTACGAAAGAAAAATATTTCCCTTCTTGAACAGAAAGGGTATTCTCCATTTTTCTCAGTTTCCGTTAATTTTTTCCCCTTTTCATATAAAAAAAATGTTTTTTGGGGGAAAGTTTTATAGTCTTTTCAATAAATCCCTAATTCTTTTTAATCTCATATTCTAAAGATTATGGTTCCGAAAGGTGTAACCGACCACTCCTGATTGAAGCTTCCTATCAGTCAGAATTAAAGAATGAATGATGTTATGGTAAATTTAGAATTGGATTGTGTTCATTTTCTCCTATCATACTCAAACAGCCCTGGTGGTAGAGGCGGTAACGTCGCGAACTCTGGATTAGCAATGTCTAGGCACTTGGGTTCGAACCTCACCACAATTATCCTGACTGAGGTTTTCCAAGATTTCCCTCAGTTTCACCAAGCGAATTCCGGGATAGTTACTGACGGAGTTAAATTCTTCCTTAAATTAAATTTAGAAGTAGGAAACACTATAACAAGAAAAGAATAAATTTAAGGCAAACGAAGCTAGAGAATTTCCACTTTAATAAGAATATCAAAGAAATCGGTTGAAAATAAGGAGACCTCCTGAGAAATCTCTTAGCAACACTGATCGCTTTGCTAGATCTGATCAATAGTGTCTAGGTGTCTTCCTAGTGAGAAACAAGACAAGGGGGACTGTGTCGTTACAGGCTGGAAATCACTGCTATAGAGAGAGACTTTAAAGTCAGATTGGTCTTTATGTCAGAAGTGCTCATCCATACAAAAATGCAAAACCCTACAAGAGCTGTTGCCAAAAAATGTCGAGACTCCTTGCATTATTATCACCGGTTTCTGGACACGATAACTCCTGATGGTAAGGAGTTGCATGAGTAAGATTAAGCATGGTTTTACTAGGATGGATATGTTAATATGCACAATTCTCAATTGTTAGCCACGGGAAATACCCGTGTATTACATGAGACCCCTTTCTACTTTCAAAAATTGGATTTATGGTATGCAATCTCAGCACAAAGAATTTTCATAACTTTCTTTCACGAAACGGTTATTCTGTATAGTTGCCCGAAAGTTTACATTACTTTCTGAACATCCCGTATAACTTATAGCTTAGGATACTGCAAAGCCAATATATTTAAAGGTTTTATTTATCAGATACTAACAAACGGACATTTTCTCTGGATCTTCATTTCCTTAGTCAAGGTACACTCAGATTCAGAGAGAATAGCCAATAAAAACAACCCCTAAATCTAAAAGATGTTATACAAGAAGTCAGCACTAAACCAAAAGCCAACGCAGGTTTGAATCTAATATTTCATTTGTTCATATTACTACGTATTATGTCCAGTGTTACCACATGTTGCAACAATTTCGACTTCCAAATAGCATACTTGGAATCGGATCTGCAGTAGAACAATCTTGGTCTTTATTCCTACCTTTCGCTTATGGGTAGGAATCTAGGCCGGCGCGGTCGCCAGATCTTAGCATCGCTTTATGCAAATATTGTTGTTTTCTATTGATAATTCTCAATTAACAACAAAACCAAATGAAGTGACAAACCAAATTACGAAAATTGATGGATCTGTACATCTTGAGTTCTCTGTTGGCCTTTGTTATTTATACCGCCTGTAGGGAATTAAAATCAGTATTCTGTCTATAAATATAACAGAAAGAATATTAAAAGGTATTCAAGAAACACGAAACAAGCATTTAAGATGATATTCAAATTAATGGCGTAGCGTGGAACTTATTTTGGAGAAGTTGGAGGGAGAAGTTTGATCAATCAAACCACTGCACTTGGTCTGATAATACACAGTGTTGCCAATTTAGCTGTTTTCAAAAAAATCTAGCAGTTTTAAACCTTAATAAAGATGGGGTAGCTACAAAATGATCATTTATTACCATTGGTAATTTAATAATTTTTAGGTGTTACTTACACTATTTTAAATGATAAAGGTTGGCAACACTAACTAAATAGTATAATGTAGACTAGTTTCTGAATGAGGAATGAGAAGGTAACCTTTAAATACGAAAGTACTGAAAATTGATCATATTTTTCCGAAGTACCCTATATATCGATGGATAGATAGTGAGAAATTAAGTTATCGTTGCTTTTATGACCATTTCCAAGGCTTATGAACTAAAAGTTCTAGGCACGTTTTAATTAGTATAACGACTCTTTATTTTATAGAAACTTCAGCTAACAAACGCAACATAGTAGGTAGTAAATGTTGCCATAAAAATAACGTAAAATAGTTTTAAAAAAAAGAAAAAAGAAGGACAAGAGGTTTTGATGCGCTGCGTCACCTTCAGCACTAACTCTCATCCCTGAGTTCCGTCTGTGAGAATTAATGATATAGGTCACATGTGGTACTTTAGGTACGGTTAGTCAACGGAAACATCTACTTTTATTTTACAGGTTTTTACGGTCATGGTTATAAATGAAAGTCGTCCTGTCCTTTTTTTTTCTTCTCTCTAACACACACTATTACATATATACAGACACAGATGGACACCGGGAAAACGTAAATAGAAAAAGACACTGAAGCAGTAACGCCTAATGTAAAATTTAAAACCCACAAAAAAAACAACACAGTTTTCCCGCAGTTGTAGTATTGAGCTAAATTTTCACGGGAATTTATCTTCGAGAGCTACGTCGAATACAGTGCAGTAAATTAAATAACAGTACTGACCTCCTAACAATAATTTGATACGAGTTAATTACGTGTGAATCCTTCTGACAAATGAATAACTTTCATTGAAGAGAAAGAGAGAAAGCAAGAAGAAAAAAGAAAAGTTATTTGAGTCTGCGTCTACTGCCATCTATTTTTCATTTCTCGAATTACGCGATCTCGTTCCGGTAAAGCAATTATTATAAGCTATATTGCACGATTCTTCAGATAAGTTTGGAACATTCCAAAGAATTTATGAATGGTTGAGATTACCTCTTCTTTCCTTTTCACTCACTGAAGACATTTTCGAAATTCTTTACTAGAATTCTTGGGGGGGAAGGAAGAAAGTGTATCTGTTTTTGTTCTGTTCACTTTATCTGTCTTAACCAGTAATTCCGCCAGTAATTCTGTAGCTAACTCTAGATGTCACGGACATACAATTTTTTTGTTTTCTATTTGGTAAATGTAAAATAAACAGTACGGGTTGCAGAATGGTCCTGTTTACATTTTCATAAATATTTGAAAGAAAATATGTCTTCTCTTCTAAATAACTATCACAGTCTTTAGTAAAAACTTCTTCCTTTATATTCTACTGGAGTAGATTAATATATTTATAGCTTATTAAATAAATTGAGATGCAAAAACGTTAAGGAAATAAGCCCACATATTTAACATGTTTTGCAATATTATTCGTATACAAGATTAAAAGATGATTTTCGATTATTCAGTCATGAATGGCGAACCTCGATATTTGCGTGAGGCAGTGTGCTGGGCCGGCTTTCACGTGGTTGCGGGTTCGAATCCCGCTTTAGTTCACTCGTATAACAAACTGATCGAAGTCATTACATACTAAAGGTAAATACAAAACAGAGTTTATCAATGTTTATAAGGCCACTGTAATTCAGTGGTAGAGCGCTCATTTCTGGTGCGTGGGGTGCCCAGTTTGAAGCTTGTTCGTGCCATATGGGCTTTGTGAAGGACAAACACCGTAACGTAGATTTTCTCCGTTCGTTTCCTCCAACTTTCTTCATTCCACAATTTCTCCCTTCATCATCCATTCGGGCCTGAGTCTTAATTGCCGAAAGGCCTTAAATACTGTTCGATTCAATCAAAGTTTTATCGTTTACTCAGGCAATCTGAATGTACTTAGGAAATAAAGATTCAAAGTGTGTGTAAAGAATGTTTCGAATGACTTCTACTAGTCAAGGTATCACCTCTAACCTCTTTTTTTTCTAACGTTGCTGCAACTCATTTATCGCAACAGTGAAGATCCCCTTCTGTTTCCAGAAATGCCTCCATCACAAGAATCACATAATCACTCATGACATAACAGGATTTGTCTCTCATTGGTGTAAAGGTTTTAAGTCGGAGGGTGTTAGATCTGTGGTATAGGATGGCTGGTCGATGATTCCCTAATACAGTTTCCTAGAAACTAATCTTATATATATATATATATATATATATATATTTTGTGGACAGAGGGATAACACACTTTGGAGAACGCCACTGAAATCCCCAGACGGGAAACAATTTGAATTATCACACCATAGTTCATCGCTCCAACCAGGAAGAAATTCCAACAATTCTTGGGCAGACATAAATACGGAGGCAAGAGAAGAAGAGGAGGAAGAGAGAACTGAGATAGCGTGGACAGACGACTACTAGCAGGTCTACTCTGATTCGATCATAGACGACTCTTCTCTTCTAGGCAGGTCATTCTGCCCGTCAATCTATCCATCTGAGTCGCCCGGTCTGCGGGCCCTGATCTACCATTTAAGCCATTCGTTGACCTGGTGGTTCAATGTCTGGGCTTCGCTGTTGAGCTAAGAGGCCAGTTAGCTCAGGAAGACGTCCCTCCCTGATTTGGAAGTCCGCCGTTGGAGCGTCGACCCATTCTCGTCTGGCCAGGATTCAGGGTAAGTGGAGTTCTGATTAGAATGTCTTGGTTTAGCTATTCATGGTCGTTGGTGGGATCCATTCTGTCCGTCAGCTATGATTAAGCCCATAATTTGTGAAAGGGCAATAAATCCCCTATTTTTTGTAATTTCGTTATTTATCATTTATTTATGCCTAGTGTCACTCCTTTCAGTCTTATTTGCCTTTCTGTAGCTACCAATTAACCCCCGGAGTACATCCTGTATTCGTATCTTTAGGGTAAGAATTTTAGACGCACCAGGCGAATGTCAGGATGATACTCAACCTCCTCGATTCCCGGTAGAAGGAGGCTACATGGATGGAGGCGCCATCATTTTAAATCCCTTTTTCCTTTTAGCATGGCGAAAATGCTAGGATTATTGGCACTAGGCAACGTTTCTTTATTGTCCCACCCTCCCGCCCTGCGTAAAATACTTTCGGCATGTTTTTAGTGTGTATTTTAGAAGGCAGTTCTTTCAGGATGTAAGTTGTAGATCAATTTCGGGTGGAGAATTTTGTCCCCAACCTGACATTCGCCTGGTGCGTCTAAAATTCTTACCCTAAAGATACGA
>JAGDQP010001143.1:101696-131367 GCA_022664845.1 Lepisma saccharinum | reverse complement strand
TCTGGTGCCGTCTAGTGCCACATTGATGTAACTGCCCTGATTGATGAAGTACTGTCCACTGTTCTACTACAAACTTGTTTTCACACATCTGACAAACTTTCTGTTCCTGTTCATTTCCTTACGTCTTTTTAACCTTTGCCTCCCTTATTGTGGGTGATACGAACATTTGCGAAATTAACTGCTTTCAGATTCGTCTTTTTCGACCTCGTTTTAGTAAATGATCGTGGTCTCATGTTCGAATTCAATTTGGAGTTGGAGATCCTCCCTTGTTAGGGAAGAGTACTGACTATCACTACTTCTGGATATAATTCGTGTGTATTCTTGCATAGTGTAAACGCTACGTTCTTTGCTGTTAGGTAAGATGTACACACAGCACTGGTGTCCTGGCATATAGTTTTCCTTCCTGAAACTGCATGTGAACCAAACTTGTTGACACGGGTCGCCCGATGGCAGCAACAACGTCAACATGAAGTTGAATTGATGTACTCGTATTGGACCTGTTTTTTCGATCAGAGAAGGGGATATATCAGTCACCAATGGTCGAATTGCACGAGTCATTTTGTGTTGTCTGGAATTGTTCCACAGTCTGCTGAGCATCTAGTCACGTAGTTATGTAAGTCTACCTTTGCTCTGATTCTAATCTCCCGACGTCACGGCATCGCAGTTCATCGCTGAAATGTTGTTTTGTTGCCATATTAGACCGCCCAACCTTGAAATCTATGAACTTCGTAAGTACTTTGGCGAAACTGTTCAGTGGGTTTGTGTACAGGTGCAGTACTATTCTGTGACATCATTTCTCATAATTTAGTTTCAAAAAGTCAAGTTAAATTATTGAGGGTACAAAATGGTAGTATTCGCGAGGTGGAGATAGTATGACAGCGAACATTCTTATGCTCTGCCTATGTTTATCGGTACCTTAAAGGTACGTACTGTAACTTCTCATACTCTGCTATAACCGTAGGATACTGAATGGTAGTAACCAGGGACTCTATTGAAATACCATCTCGCCGTTTACCTAATGGGATTGAGAAAACCGTTGCAAAACATAAGTGAAGGCGGTCAGTATAGTCAGCAACCGTAACCAAGTGACTACGGGAACTGGTAACGCAAAAGAACTTTCAAATATATCAGCATTAGCCTGCCACAAGGAAGGAAACGAACTACAAATCGAGAACACCACGAATGACAGTTTATATATTTTTCAGTACTAGAGGTGCAACTATTAAATACCGGTATATTTATGTTTTCATAAATTTTTGTCATTTTAAAACAGCCTCCTGACGTACGTATGCATTCTGATAAAACAATAAAGAAATTAACAGATCAATTAACGGAAACAAACCAACTGCCATATTTCCATTTCTATTATAAAATACTCGAAAAATCTAGAAAGAAAATTAAAGCAAATTTCTGCATGTGTTAACTACAAGAAAGGATAAATAGAAGAATCTTCGAGACATCTGTTGTTAATCAAGGAATTAAATAGCCTTAACACTAACATTTACATTGTCATTGGTTTCCTTTACAAATTAAGAGACTACCCAAATGAGAATCTAGTCATCCCTTCCTTAGCCTGGAAAGAAAGATAAACTTCTTAGTGCTAGAGTGTTGGACATTGAACCAATTCAATGTTCATTAAGTTTCTCGACCCTCTTTCCTCTATACCAGTGGTTCTCAACTGGTGTGCCGCGACACAATACTGTGACGCTAGATTTGGTAGGTGTGCCGCGAAACTTCTGAGACATCGTGATTTTGGTGGTAAATGTAAAATATTGAAGGGCATGAACATATATTTTACAGGGAAATTATTGGTTTGTTTACGCTTTACAATAAAAGATTTGAGTTATTAATGAGAAACTTGAACGTGTAGTTTTTTTTACACAAAACTTCAATACAAAGACATGCACTTCCTGTTTAATTAACAAAAGTCTCTCCCATTTCTTGTTTTTATGTTTGTTTATGCTGGAAATCCCAGCTCGCAAATTAGTGTGCTGCAGGAACGCACTACAAACGATAGATAGTGTACAGCGAACAAAAATAGGTTGAGAACCATTGCTCTATACGTATTGACATCACTTCAAGATTGGCTTTGCATTTCGGATGAGTGGAAGATGAAAAATAGGAGAGGTAACGTCTTACGAAGGAACATACATTGTACAGGGTGGTTCCAAAATAGCTTCGTATGTGAATTCTTGTCACCAAAATAAGAAAAAAGAGTCATCTTTCTCATATGTTAAATTCCACTTCGCTTCCGACATAATAAATAAAATTAATATTATGTACTAAATCTCAAAGATGCATCAACTAGTTATGTCGACTAACTGGACGTTTCGTGATGGTAAACATTATGCAAACCGTATAATTCAGTGTTGCAAATGTGTAAAGAAAAATACAAAGTTGAAAGTTGAAAATGTCATATTTTTTCATGTTTAACCTGTTTGTTATATTGAAAGTTTGTAACATTGCGTTCTGTGCGTTACATATTACATTTATAATTAGCAGAGAATACTAAATTTTAAATTAATAGACGTAGTGCGATTTGATAAAATTAAATTTTATAGCAAGTTGACAACACTAGCAACTCAATGACATGATGTTTTAACTCCACATATCCATTCTATTGATATCAATCAACCCTCAGAAACTAAATTTTATTTTGATACATTGTTTCTGATGTGTCAGGTTTTTAAAAAAAATCCATATAACTTTGCCTATTAAAAAAAAAACGGAGAATCCAGACACCCTGAATACGTCCCTAGCGAGGGGTACTGCGGTGTGGGAGGTGACGCTATAACTCTGCAGTATATCATTTCAGGACGAAAGTAAAGCAGAAGTTACTTCTGATGATTGATTCATATAAAAATACACTTCTTGTACACTTCGACCAGTATACCAGCCCCTTACCTGGTATCTTGCAATTAATATGGGCAGCAAATTTTTTTATATTGCCCCGCTATAAGACATAGATTCTCTAAGCAAATTTTCCGGGTAGGTTTTCACATGATCTCACTGACAATCTCCTTGTTAACTTGGGTGACATATTTTGACTTTGACAATTAAGAGTAGGAGTGTTGGGCAGTTTAAAATCAATTCCGGGATTCGGAATTCCGACAATGCTAACATTCCAGAATTTAGACGAACGTTCCGAAATTCCGGCATTACGGAATTCCGACGTTCCGACATCTGGAATTTCTACATTCGATATTCCGGGGTTCCGACGTTTCAAAATTCAGAAATTCCGAATTTCCAAAATTCAGACATTCCGGAATCACAAAAATTTGTATTAATCAGAAAATAGATGCCAATGATGGCGAAATTCTATTCAAGTTTCAGTACCTACTCCCTGTATTTTTTTCCTTCATATTTTCAAAAGAACTGGGGAAATAACGAGTGAAAATGTAATTTTGGAAAGCGGCCCCGATAATATTTATGAATATTTTTGAAACGTACTAATCCACAATTTAAAGCGCCTAGATATATTTGACATATGCCTGGTGTATGACGTCATTACGGACATATAGTAGCTGCTTTCCAAAATTCCCGGCGCTGTCAAGGATTATTTCCAAGGATTTTTCCGGTGCCCACGTAGCATCGTCATTCATGCAATTGACAATTGGGGAGCTGCTATGAATAAAAGATAGTGGCGAGCACAGTGGGAGCTTAGGCTCTCCTCTCCCAGCCCGTCTGGTCAGCATGGGAGCAGTAGACCAATCTCCCCTCTGGGGAGAGGGCTCATTCAGTAGTGGACCGAATATAGCAGATTTATTTTTATTATAATATATATATATATATCGTCGGTTGGCTGACACAACGATGTATCTAATTTTTTTTACGGAAAATGAGTTATTGGTATCTAAGTATATATATGGGTACTCTGCAACACGTGACGAAGCGACGTAATTCAAAACGCAAAAACATAGAAGTTATATCACTTTAAAGTTCTGACGTGTCTCTGATTTGAGCAATGTTCCGCTTGACATAACGACCTATCTTAAGTTACGTCTCTTTGTCAGGCAGAGAAAATTTTAATTAGGTTTCAGTATAGGAGTATCTCATAGCGTAGCGGCGGTAACATAAAGGTATACATCAATCGCAACGCGCGAAGTCTAGTAACAATAGTTCTGGTATACAAAAAAGCTTTATTTTCTCTTTGTTGGCTAGAAGAAATAATATTAATTTGGTTTCAGTGTAGGCGTATATCAGAGCACAGCTGCGGGAACATAAACGAATGTATCAATCGTAGAAGGCTAACAACAATTGTTCTCGTATACAAAAAGGAGCTTTATTTTTCTACTATTTTTTTTCTTTCTGTTTTCAATTTTCAGTACATATCTCCACTATTCTTGATCAACAGAAGGAAGGAGAGCACAGTTCACCTCTACTCCGACAGCTGCATTGGTCAAAATAAGAACTGAATAGTGGTTGCTGCATTATTGCATGCGATCTTAAAAACTACAAATTTGGCTGAGATTGTGCTGCGATTTTTTGAACCACACCATGGACAGAACGAGGATGACTCTTTAGAGCAAGCAATAAAATGAAATGGGGAAGTGTTCGTCCCTGCTCAACAAGTACCAATCTTACACTTAGCACGACGCAAAAATCCCTACATTGTTCACACACTAAAAACGGAAGACTCTGGATTTCAGAGCCATAGTTGAAGAAATCTCTCTGAAACGCTATGACATTCAGCATTTAGCTTGAAGAGAGCTTCAACAATGCAACCACTCAGCATTTCAAAGGAAAAACACGAGAAGTTTCTTTCATTATGTTCAGTACCTTTTCCTGTAATCAGAAAAGTTGAGTAGAAGTATTTTTATGTTAATCTTCAGCATTAAGACAGATGTGTTCCAATAATAATTGCAATGTTTATATTGAAATAGTTTTATTTCCGATTTTATGCACTCCTGGAGTTCCAAAAAATTATTTCATTCCCATGGCATGTCTTACGTTTTCAAATGTGATAGGTTGACATCGTAATATACGTACTTCTTTATTTTCGTAATGAATAAATAACTGTAATATTTATTTTGAATAAAGATTAAAAATAAAGTTTCTAACTAAAAATGAAACAATGCAATTCTAATAATAAAAAAATTTACCCATTAAATCAAAAATGAAAAATAAAGAATTTCTTTCCTTATATTATTAATAATAATGTAAATATTTTTTCTTAGTATTAGAGTCTCTTATTATTTAACTTTTACGCGAAATTTCCTAAGCAAAATACGTGCCACATTTGATTTTCAGATTGAACATGCTTTTACGTATCTTCGATTTAACGAATTGAAACGTAATAATTACGGGAAGACATTGTGACGTATCTCTGAAAATTATAAAATTACGGCAAATCGGATGTAGCTGGAAAAGTGGAAAAACATGACAGATACTTTGCCCATCATTACTGGTTCTCAATACGAAATGTCGTTCTTCTTAGTTAAAATCTATTTAAGTTACAGCTTCTCAACGAGAGGTCAAAAACTATTTTTGTTCTCCTGTAAAATTAACAAAACTGAGATACGTCGTTATGTCAGCCAACCGACGATATATATATTGTCAGGTATAATTAATAATAATAACTGACCGAGACGTGAAACAAAACCCAAAATCCGGGAGTAAGGTTAGTCTAGTGAAATGTAATGTAGCGTGTGCGTAGAATACCTCGTTATGGGATTTTAAGAAAAGTTAATTTCCTGAAAGATCTTGTTACAACAATTTGTTTCTTGTGTTGAAAGCTGCTGGTTTTATTTTGTCTCTCCCAACTTCTTAAATGCTAAACGACAGAAGTATTTATGTCTTTTTCAAGACAGTTTTTTTTCTTCTTGTGTCCTACATTCTTTCCTACTTTTTCTCCCTCTCTTCACTCACACTCAAACACAAATACTGTAAACAGAGAGACAGTGTGTGCGCGTGTTTTGTTTTTGTACGCCGGAAACTTCCACTGCTGGAATCCCAGTAAAGAAACAAGAGAGAAGTTAATCAATGGTGTTACCATTTGGTGTTTTTCATTCTATGTCAATGAGAAACCTAAATATAGGTTCAAATTAAACCTGAAGCTGATTTTCAAATTAAAAAAAAAAACGAACTAAAGAAAACACGTACGAAACATTATGGGAATTAGATGTTTTAAATATAATGTTTCTTCTCTCCTTTTCAAACGACAAACGACAGGAGGCAGGAATTGGTAGGAATCGTGACAACTTAAGACAGAAATCCAGCAAAAGGTACATTTTGCTTAAGTTTTCCTCAAAACTAAAAAAAATATCTTAATAACATGACAACCACATATTTTATTTCCTCTTTATTATCTCCCCCCTCCCTTTGAAGTACAAAGTATACAGGGTGTTAACACAATACACTGTTAAAAATGACTTTTTCAGAAATGAATAAATTTTACTTAAAGTGAGAAAAAATATTCTTAAAAAATAAAATTTGAGAATGGTAATGCTCAAATACGAGCTAAGGCATACGTTTCAAATTTGAGCTGATGGAATTATTCAAACTGTGTGTTTCTGGAAAGGTAATATTACAATCCTGCGAGATAATTAAATGAAATCTCTAGATATCTCTAGACGTTTATTATCTTGCGAGCGTTGTAAAAGAATATCGTAAACAAGTGCAATGATCTCAAACATACAACAAGAACTAAATTCTCTGTCGGACAGTCCAATCTGTATCGCTGCGACTGCATGTGATATTCATACGCGGGCGTGATCGCGGCAAAAAACAAACATACTATCGGGAATTAAGTTTAAATCTTCTGCTTAATAAGGTTTATTTTTCGTAAGATTATAAAGTGTGTTTACCTGTTGTGGTAGTAATAAACTTTTAATAAAGGTGAATGAGTTTCATAACATATGGTCGCCTGTTGCATTTCCCGCTTGCGTCAATAGATGTCTCTACATTTAATGATGCAAAGTTGAAGTAAGTAACTGCTTTGTATTGCGCTAAATTGTTTTTTGTTGTATTATTGGCACACGATTTAATTATATTTAATGATAATTCGTTATGCAGATTAAAAGGATTATATAAACACAATGGAGTATTGTAAAATGACATATACCGCAGATGGATACGTACAGCAGGAATATAAATAATGTATGCAGGGTACAGCATGGACAGGGGGATATTTATACTTATCCTCTGTTCAATAAATATTTTTATCTTTGTCGCCTGCGTTTATCTATAGTTAAACTTAGTGGAGGGCTGAGAAATACTGATGGGATCACGAATTAAGTTCTCTACTGTTTGTTAGAGGTTTAGTAACACTGCAGGTTATACTTGGGACAATTTTGAATACATATTTTCACATCTTCATTCGCTCTCAACGTCATTTTGATTATAAATTCCTTCTCACAATGTGAATATGTTTCTCTCAATTTCGAATAAATATCTGGTGTAGTAAAATGTAATTCATTATTTTGCCAATAGATGGCTTCAGTGATCTGTATCTCGCGTTGTATAAGTCCGATCGGGTTCAACGAGATGGCGTTCAAACGATGAGATTGCGTACTACAAACACTGTTCAGATAGTTGTGATGAGTTGACTCAGTGTTGTGTGAGCGCCCGTCAAAATGGACACTAGCAAAGAGAAAATACGCTATATTTTACAGTTTTTCTTCGATAAAGGCGAAAACGCAAGCCAGGCGGCTGCAAATGTGAATAGTGTTTATGGTCCTGATACTGTAACAGCCAATCACGCGCAAATTTGGTTTCGTCGATTCCGTTGCGGTAATTTTGACGTCAAAGATGTACCACGCACTGGAAGGCCAAGTGTCGAAAATGTCGATAAAATCATAGACATTGTCGCGTCCGACCGTCATGTAAGCACTGTTTCGATTGCCCAAGAGCTAAACATTGCACAAAATACCGTGTGGAACCATTTGCATAAGGCTGGATACACAAAGAAGCTTGATGTATGGGTGCCACACGAGTTAACGCAAAAAAACCTCATGGACCGAATTTCCATCTACGAATCGCTGCTGAATCGCAACAAAAGCGACCCATTTCTGAAGCGGTTGGTGACTGGTGATGAAAAGTGGATCACTTACGACAACGTCACGCGAAAACGGTCGTGGTCGAAGCGCGGTGCGCCGGCGCAAACGGTGTCCAAGCCAGGATTGACGGCCAGGAAGGTTTTGCTGTGTGTTTGGTGGGATTGGCAGGGAATTATCTGCTATGAGCTGCTCCCCTACGGCCAAACCCTTAACTCGGAAATATACTGTCAACAATTGGACCGTCTGAAGGCAGCAATCGCCCAGAAGCGCCCAGCTTTGGCCAATAGGAGAGGCCACCAGGACAACGCCAGGCCACACACATCGATAGTGACTCGCCAGAAGCTCCGGGAGCTTGGTTGGGAGGTTCTTATGCATCCACCTTATAGTCTGGACCTGGCACACAGTGATTACCATCTGTTCCTGTCCATGGCGAACACGTTTGCTGGTGAAAAATTCGCTTCAAGAGAGGCTTGTGAAAATCGACTGTCTCAAATTTTTGCCAATAGGGACAAGGGCTTCTATGAGAGAGGCATCATGATATTACTTTCCAAATGGCAACACGTTATCGAACAAAACGGCGCATATGTGACCTAAATCGGGTCATTCTAACTATGGTAAGTCAAGCCTTCAATGTCATGCAAAAATAATGGATTACTTTTTACTACACCAGATATTTTCTCATCTTTTTTAGCTCTCATAACGATTTTGAGTGATTACTCTCAAAACGTTGAAACAAATGTTCTCAATTTTGACTATTTTCGTAGCTCCGGAGCTATCTTTTGAGTCATTACGTTCTCAACATTTGGAGCATATGCTTCGTCACTTTTAAATATATTTTTCTCATTTCTGAAAAAATAGTCCCAACTTTTCTCATTTTTGAGTCGAAATTTAAACTCATTTTTGAGTAGTTTTACCTCATGTTTGAGACCTTTCTTCTCATTATCCGAGAAATATTGTCTCATTGTTTAAGCACCATCACGTGTTCAAAATTGAGCAAAATTTAGTCCGAGCCAGATTGAGCCCAAACTTTTCTCAAATTTGAGATATGTTTTTGGGTTTTTGAATATACCTTTTTAACAGTGTACACTGACAAATTTCGATTGATACATACAAATAAAAGAAAATAGTTCCAGTCAACCTGGTGGAAATTCGGTCTCGTTTCTGAGCTACAGGGTGCCAAAAGCTTGGGAAAATAATAATTAATGCTTCATATTTCTAACACCACGAACAGCACTGCTGATGCGGCATGGTACCGTCAAAGACTTTAAATCTACAATAATTTAATAGGCATTTTTCAAAATTCCGCTATGGGCGCGCAAGGCATTCCCCAAAGGATGTAGGGAATTCCCAGAAATTTTCTGATGTAAAGATGAGTCTAAATGAGCATCAATGGGACAGCTTCTACCAGCAAACAATAATTTGTTTGCGCCAAGTCGATATATCAAGCAGATTCCATATTTGCCGAACAATTTTCCTTGAAAATGCATTGTTGCATAACAATCAACAGTAAGAACTGCATACTTTCATCGAACGTTTTGTTTATTTGTTACTAAAGAGATTGAATATCGTTGCCCGGTTGGATGCGGGTGATAACGTATGTTATCTTTACTCACAGGAAAAGTCGTTTATTTCACGCTCATTTCGACTTACATCTACTTCAGAAAAAAAATCGGGAATCACTTACTTCCCTTGAAGAATATCTTATGCACCCATCGCACAATTGTGGAATATGCATTTTTAAATAAACCAAGTTTAAAGTGTTTAACGGAACACCACCTCTACTGTTCGTATTGTTAAAAATATGAAGCTCTAGTTTATTTTCTTAACGTTTTCGGCAGCCTGTAAATCCGAAACGTGGCCGAATTTTCACCCGGTTGATTGGAAGTATTTTCTTTATTTTTTATGTACTATCATCCCTCGAAATTTGTGGGGGTATTATTACATTAGCACTCTGTTTATAGATTAGGGTGTCAAAATACTCTTGTAAATAATATCCTCAGATAAATGTAAATTTAAAAAGAAACCCCGAGGTTTCCATTTTCAAGTATTTCCGGTTTCTAGCTTTAAAGTATGATATTAAGATATTGAGAAATTTATTTAAAATATCCATATTGAGATGTTATATATCTTCATGTTTTTTTTTCTCTTAAATACAATATAGGAAAAGATCTGTTCACTTTTGTTTTTCATGTCCTTGTCCCTCCACGGTCTTCCCGATATTTTAAGAATAATAAAACTTATTTATTTGAAGATTTTAATGGCCAGAGTTCAAGACTAGGACAAGGACCAGAAATATTACTTAATCTAACCAATATTGCACCATATGATTAGAAATTAATAAGGTTGTGCTTCACGAGTGCCCTTTCTCCATCATTTGGGAATGATAATCGGGACGTTACATATAATACAATTTATTTACAAATGGGCAAATTAAAAAAAAACACTTTGTCGCGGCCTAGCTAATTACACATGCATATATCTTTAACGCAGCAACAAGGACTCCGAACTTCTCCTTCCCTCTTCTTTCTTCTATTCGTGGCTAACCGTACTGAGCAACCTGCTGCTCGCTGGCTGGATTCTGCATTTGTAAGTCACTAACGGTGACTTTCCAGCGACATGTTCGCTCAGCTGCGTGATGACATAGAATAATGCTCAAATACTTTTTCGCTGGCGAGCAAATTAATTAACTACGAGATCTTGATTGAAGATTTGAATCGGGAAAGCACGCTTTTGTATTGATGTTTCAGCCGACTGAATTTAAAACTCCCTGGCTACCTTTATTTATTTGAGTTCCGCAATAATCACAATTGCTTACACGTCATAACTGACCAATTTCTTAAAAACAACAGCTTTGTTGAGCTTTGCCCTTTTACTGTTCGGGCTGGAGCGGGACTAGAACCTGGATCCCCTCCGTCTCACTAATTTACACTTACTAACGGCTGCTCCTTGATCCACGCTTTTAATTAGCTCACCCCCATTGAGAATTATTATGAATGAAAAACTTAGCATAATGAGATTACAGGTATACAGCGCCGCGTCCGTGAACTCGTCGGGTTACTCCAACGCTATCTACAATCAGGGTCTGTTAATGTCTCAATAACTTGATTACTGATTATTATAGGCAAACAGCGGTCCACCAACCAACGTACTTGTTACGAGAACATGAAAGAAACAGAACACCTATCATAGAACAGATCTTTTTGTGGATCTTACTGAATTAATGACTGTAGAATACTTGAATAACTTTTGTTCTCATGAAATAAATTACATTTGAATTCGCAACGCTCTCCTTCTACTGAACGAGGAAGCTACAGTGCTATTACCTACCTGGTCGCTAGCCTGCTTGTTGCTACCATCATAACATCCCACGATCTCCCGTTACATGTTGTATTCATGACGGCCAGAATATTTCAAAGACCTGGCCCCAACGCCAATATGAATTTCTGCTCATCCGAGGCAACTTAATACAAGAGCTTTCCACCAGTCCCACGAAGATCTTTTTCTTCAGTTGTACGTAATGTAAGAGAGGCGGTTTATAAGACAGTAATAAAGGCGGCGCAGGATTTCTTATACACCCAATTTCGCGAGCTCAGATTTCTCGCATTCACACCATTGGCAAGATTTACAAAGAGCCGATTTCGAACAAAGATTTTGAAAACACGAAACCTCTGCTGAGACCCTAGCAAGAACCACACACGAACATGAAAAGTAATACGCCATTTTCCCCAAAAAACATTACAGATAAAATATTAAAATTGAATACACTGAGAATAATCCTGATACAACCAATTAAATGACAATACCATTAAGATCAAAAATACTTTTAGAATGAATGGATAATATTAGTATATTAGCATATCGAGAAAGCGTAAGAAAGTATTTATTTATTTTCACAACATTTCTGGGGCGTGAAAAGTCCTCTATATCAATATTTACAGGGCGATTTACGAAAAATGTTAATACCAAAGTGCATGTGCCGAATCACGTGGCAATGCTTCTGAAATCAGAGGCGTCTCGGGAATACCTCTACGAGGGGGGGGGGGACTTCAAAATTTTAAATGGAACCAGGGGTTGATTTTGCCCCCATTGAAACAACCGCTAAATTTTGAACAACTTTTAGAGGAAACATTGTTTAATATCTGGTAACGTTTGGCAATTACAAGAATTAATTGGTAGATCAACAGTTAACTCACCAAATAGCTCTTGTAACTGAAGACTTTTAAAAAAATAATCTGAAAGTTGTTCAAAATTTCATGTTTGTTTCAAAGAAAGGAAAATCAACCATTGTTTCTATTTAACATTTTGAAGCTTCCCCCCCCCCGTAACAGTATTCCTGGGACGCCCCTGTTTTTGAAATTTTCACCCTTTTATTTCGCATATCCCATTTAGTATTTCACTTTAGTTTGGAACCTTTATTTGCTTCTCTTTTGAGTTACAGCATCCAAAAGTCCCGAAAACCCTTTACGCCATGTTAATTTCGACCATCAATTTGTTGTTCTAGCTGCCAAACTGTATGAGCTATCGAAGTATGTTTCCTCTAAAAGTTGTTCAAAATTTAGCGATTGGTTCAATGGAAGCAAAATCAACCCCTGTTGCTATTTAAAATTTTGAAGTTGAACCTCCGTAGAGGTATTCCCGAGACGCCACTGATTTCAGAAGCATTACCACGTGATTCGGCACATGAACTTTGGTATTAACATTTTTTGTTTCAAAGGTTTCTGTGCACTAAGAGTTGAGTTAAGGCCCTGTTACGGATTTCGTGAATCATCCTGTATATCTCGGATTCCTCTCATCGAAACCAAATTGTAGATTTCTGCCTGGGCAACAGAAGTGTTAAAACTACAAACCTTTTTTGTAACCAAACAAAAAGAAAAAATCCCTTTCGGTAGCCCTACAGTTGTAAACTACTGTTGGTCATACACCTTCAAAGAAAATTTCGTTTCTCTACCTTCAATGATTTGGAAATTAAGTTTTTGGGGCGGCCATTTTGGATCCAAGTTGACGACTTTTTGAAAGTTTTCTTATATTGTCGTGACCTACTTGTTATGGTACACCTTCACGTAAAATTTCATTTATCCAGCTCAAATGGGATTTTGGGCGGCCATTTTGGATCCAAGATGACGACTTTTCCCAAATGTTGTAATATTTCCCTAAACTACTCGTCATAATGCAGCTTTATGCCAAATTTCGTATCTTTAGCTCAAACGGTGTGGGAAATGTTTTTAGGTCCGCCATTTTGGATCCAAGATGGCGTCTTTGCATACATCATGTACTGTAACATACAAGTGATAATGTACAGTGTTACCAAATTTGATATTTCTAGATGCAGCCGTTTAGGGTGTGTATTCTATACAGCAATGGGTTTGGCTGCCATTTTGGATCCAAGATGGCGACTTTTTCAACATTTCGTAATATTTTCTTGAACTACTAGTGACAATACACCTTTATGCCAAATTTCGTATCTCTAGCTCAAACGATATGGAAAATACATTTCTTGCTTCCGCCATTTTGGATCCAAGATGGCGTATTTGAATTCATTAGGTAACATTTTCGTAATCAAACAGTGATGCTGTACCTTTATGCCAAATTTGATTTCAATAGCTCCAGCGATTTAGGCTGTGTATTCTATACAACAATGGGTTCGGCGGCCATTTTGGATCCAAGATGGTGACCAATTTTGCTCATTAACGAACTTAATCGAGCTATTAAGCCTAGAAACAACATATAAAAATGTGGTTCAAATATCTTCAAAATTATGGCCGCTAGCGTGTTAATATATATATATACTTTCATATCGTACCGATCTCAATAGGTAGATTTTTCTTCGAAATCTACCTAAAAGAAGAAACCTTTCTTTGAATATTTTGCAAAGCTCTTTTTTCTGGATTTCCGTTTAGACGGACAATTGTTGGTGTTTTTTTTTTAAATATCCGATTTATTGTTTTCCTTCAAAATGTGATTTCAGCTCCTTCATTTTTTACAAATATAAATGTATATAGAAAAGAAATGCGTTTTTAGATAAGACTCAAGGTAAAAGCATTGTTTAAACATATGGAGTTTGAATAAAGCTCGAAGTTTGAAAGAAACTCAGAAACGGAAAACTGAAGAAAATCTCTAGATTAACTACAAATAAGTTTTAACTTGTGCTTCACATGAAGAAAAAGGCTTGACGGCTCCTTAAAACCGAAAAGGGTATTTTTGTGCCTACATTTATTTTTAATCAGCAGCTAGAGATGTCGCTAGTGACTTCTAAATTGCAAATTTATAAGAATTCGTAATTTCCAAAGTACCTTCATCAAAAGTTGGTAGTTATTTTCTTATCAGCATTTCTAGATAAGAAATATAAGTTGTATTTACGACAAAATCTATTCTGCTTGAAATAACCATTGGTTCCGTACACTTAACAAGGAAACTTCATAAGTACATTTATGATAAATGATTATGAAGGAAAGGTTAACAATATTTTTTACTGACAAGACCGACAAAAATAAAAAAAAAATGATTGTACTACAGGTTTACTCTTAGAAGGTTTCGTGAGATCAATAAAAAACACCCACTGCACCACACCAAAGAGCGCCCCCAAGATTCCTTTGTCCCTTTTGCCTTAAATAAAACCTACAAAGTGCGTGCAAGCTGGCGATTCGCACCGAAATGATAATACATACACAAACACACACACAGAACCATGTTCATCAGCACACGCACATAATAATAATAATACAATTCACAAGATAGGGAAATAACTGTGACCCGGAAAACTTTTTTTGAACCCTCATCATTCCTTCCAGTCTCTCTTATCATTGTGTGTGTACTTTTGCTTCCTTTTTCTGCTTCCTGAACCTGTATATATTTGAGACAGAGAATAGACGGGAAACGTCCACTCTTTGCCCCTGACACGTGACAATGACATTCTAGAGATGACACACAAACAGCACGTGTAGCAAATTTATAAGTAAATTAGGTCATTTCGAATGCAGGACTTGGGTGTGAGGGGAAATGGTTGGATCAAGACTTAAAAAAAAATAAACAAAACTGTATTCAAAGAGAATGTCTTCGTATGAATAACATGAAAAATATAACATTGTACACAGAGTTAAGATGCTGCCAATGAAACATTGTTTACCTTACTGGCTTTTACTAAGTAGTACTACAGTTAAGGATATTTAACAGCGTACTTATTTATCTAGAAGAAAACGAGCGAAACTACACTCGTTTTGGAGCATTCTTACAGAAAATCGCAAAGAGACATAGACAATTCTAACTCGAAGGAACGAAAAGGAAGAATCTATCCCAGATATCCAGAACAGTTCAACTAAAGTTGGTCCAGACCAACATAAATGGTATTAAAGCTATACGAAGTGATTAATACGTGGAAAAATTTTGAGAGTAAATTTCTGGCAAAAAAAAAAAAAAAATCAAAATTATGCCTAGTTTTGGAGCTACAGGAGCTCAAATTTACTGCAGTATCGTTACAAATGACGTCATATCTCAACACATAATGACGTAAGCCGTGTAGGGTTAGGAAGTCACAGTCGAAGTAGTACCCGATACATCAATTTAAGCAATGTTTATGATTGAGGGAGTGTCGCACAGACAGATTTCGCAACGTAAGGCTTTTGTTGTCAAGGAACTGAACGGGTTAATAGGACAAGCAAAGAAATCACCTCTAAGTTGCGTTCGGCAATCACAAACGAAACGTAAATAAGTGTATTGGATATCCTTTTGATTATGATTTGCTTAGCCGACACCGCTTACGTCATTAAGTGTGGAGATATGACATCATTTGTGACAATGTTGACGTAACTTTGAGCTCTTGTATCTCCAAAATTACGCATAATTTGGAATTTATTTAAAGGAACTTTTTTTCTTGCTTTGGTGTCAGGAATTCACCGTCAAAAGTTTTTGTGTACGCATTAATCAATCACCCTGTATATACTCCATCAAGCAAATTCAAGGAGCATGTAGTAACAATCAATTGGAAACTCCAATTGTGTACTAGGTAATCCGCGCATATATCGAATGGCTACAGGCCACAGATAAAGAATCGTAAGGACCTATTAGGATATTGTTGTGCTGTTTTTCGTCATTGACTCAAGTAAAGGGAAATTTTCTAAACGTATTTTTTTATTTAAATTACCTCCTAATACAGCTCACGGGCCATTTTACATAGGACATTTGACAATAGCAACCATGACAAAATATGGAAAATTGTGGAAAGAAATCGAACCTGGCCTTATTCAACGCACCATCCCAGCATTTTGACCGTGTGACCAAGAGGAAAACAAGGAAAACCTGAGTGAATATAGGTGATCGCTGTGAGTGAATCTTGAACCTTCCGAACGCAAAAGTAACGCTTTACCAACTGAGCTACGGACGTAAGAGGGTTTTGAACTACATTTTCGAAATCTTTTTAATTTTAGACCGAATTGTTCACATATAAGTACGATTTTAAAAAGAAGATTTTTGTACTCCTGTCCCTGAGGACTTCAGAAATGGATATCATTAGTAAGCACAACTACAAGTAAAAATTTACGATTGCATATAGACATTTTCTGAATAGCATGAAGTCTTAAAGTGGTTCTGGATAAAGTAACTTTGAGTAAAGCAAGTGAGAAGTTATTACCGACACTGACCTTAAAAGATGAATTATATTGTCTGTTGACCTGTTTACAAATTCTCTTAGCCAAAATTAACTAGAGTAACAAAAAATAGACATGTGAACGCTCTTTATATCTTCAACACAACAATATAAATTCAGAATCATTAATTTATAATATATCTAAGTACCCAAAATAATTATAGAAAGGTTCCAGAGATAACAGAAATTGGATGTTCTCGGTTGAATTACTTTATTTTAGTTTGAAATTGAATTTCGATTTTATTAACTTTAAATAATCTTATTTTAATGCTTGCTTATATAAATTTTATTTTCCTGGTTTTCTACAAGAAGTAAAGATATACACTTGCCTTAATTAGTATATAAATTCCATCACATAACGGATTAAAAGCTAGAGAAAACTAACCATGACCAACACTTCCATTTACAGTTGCAACCGAGGTGTAAATACTAATATAGAACTTTAAACACATTCACAAGAATTTCAATTCTAGCTGTTATGATATCGAAGCGGGCTTAGGATGGATCACTGTTATGAGTCAACATGTAAGTTTGCTCGCATCTATAATCAAGAAAGGGGAATGAAACTTCGTAGTCAATTAACCAAAAATTTTGTGAAATAGAATGCTAAAAGTTATTATAAATGAATCATAATAGAATATAAATGGACAAAACAGAAAGTAGCATTATTTCCTTACTTTAGAATTCGCTGAAAGAAAAAAAGCTTAAATAAAAAGGCACTTATCCTGCTGCTTATGCATACCAACATGACACTAGTGCTGGTTTGGTTGCAGACTGTTGGGCTGAATACGGCCTTGACAAACAAACAGCTTTTATGATATTGCTTTGGTTTCTTCTGTCTGTCGAACTAATTGTTTCTATCTGTCGGTCTTCTAGACAACATCGATTAGCTCTAATTGGTTTTAGCACCAACTTGAAACCAGAAAACGAATGGTTGTATCCATAATTTGTAGGTCTATCTGAACCAAAAGTATAATTTCTTAGGTCTTAAATTCGAGTTTTGATATTTTTTTTTCACCGTTAAAATGCTTCTTTACATTCTCTTCTCCGTGTAACAAGCGTATCTTAGCCGTAACCGGTTACTTTGAAAAGGTTCCAGTGTCTATAGGAGGAGAATATTTCAATGGACCAATCCAAATTTTTTGTAGCTGATCCGTCAGTTTTTCTGCTTCTAAAATAGCAGAACTAGTTTATTCCTGATTAATTCTTCTTCATTTTTCTCTTTCGAAAGCCGCTTACGTAAAATACTGAGATTCATAAAACATTGCGACGAGAAGAGAAAAGATTGTATAGAGTCAGGGTCTCATCTCATTTTATTTTATATAAGCGCATGTCTCGTTCTCGATCTTGTCTCTATCTGCGGATGCCTATATCATCTGGATCTCGTGTTTATCTGCAGAGGTTTAACTTGTCTCGATCTCGTCTCTGTTTGCAGGAACCTACTGGTCTATGACTTTTCTTTATCTGCAGACGTCTATCTCGACTCTGTCTCGTCCGTATCTGCAGCTACCTACTGCGTCCGTGGCGTTGAATCAGAGCACTTTTTTGCTACAGGAAAAATGCCGGATTTGGGTCTAAAATATCTCAAAAGGGCCATCATAAAAAAAAAATATCTAAAATTTGGTCTCGAGAACGCTTTGTATGTGCTCAAATCACAGTAAAAAATGTTATTAATTTGTGTACTTCCGTTTCCATGGTAACGAGATGCAAAATATGCTAAAGTCAAGTGGCGCTGTAACTAAATTGGAAAATTTAATTAAGACGGACTACTTTAAAGTTGTAGCTCCATTTATAGTTTAAAGCCAACCGCCATTTTCTCAAATTGCTAAATCTCAAACGTGACAACAAGCTTACTGACAGTTTCTCACGAGTGTACGCTAAGAATTGCTGAAACGTGAGAGAGTATTCTCAAATTCATCTGGCTTAGGCCTGATTTTACACTACTACGAATACGATCTAACTAACGTCAAAGGAACGAAGCGATGTAAAATGCAAAAATTAATGTAAATACAGCTCAACACCAGAATAATATGAGTAGCATTAATTTAGAAAAAGTAATGAAAACAATTAGAGGATACCATAGCCAGGTTGTCCCGGTTAGGTATACCACAAGAAGAAAGCCACAGGCCTAACTACTCAAACATGTAAATTTGAGAGGATCAGACATACAGTCTTGTTGACATTCGTTTGCCAATATTTGAACAGTGATACATTTTTGTTAAGTGACAATGATTATGCTTGTAAAATAGCACTGGATTTACACTGAAATCATTGATTACACGGACGCTAACACGTTAATCGTAAACCCAACGCGGTCAGCACCACAAAATCGTTTTATACAGTAAAGAAACTGTTACGATAACAATGGATACAACGTAAAAATATTCTTCTTATTGTCACTGTTAATTTTACAGTGAAAAGTGCTTAAAACTGATGTTTTCTTATACAAAGTAAATAACATTTTTATACGTATGTGTGTCTTCTTGGAGGAGAAAGTGCTTAAGCGCCAAAGTAAATGGATAGACATACAAAGGAAGTCAATCGAATAAAGAATAAGCCCCTAAAAGAATTAGTGTTGCCACATAACATGTCGAAAATAAACAAGAATTGTTAACAAATGTCTTACTATACCAAAATATAGTCAAAGTCTGTAGTTTTTTTTAAGTTTGTCTGATTTTCACATGTTCTTATAGCGATTTTATGAAGTCTGGAAATCCTACTTTCAAAAATTAATTACTTGAATGATATGCAGAAATCGAATGACTTTTCATGGGCTCCTTAGAATGCCCAAGACACAATGTAAATACTGTAAACATGGAGACTAAATCGGTGAGCGATAGTTGCAATCCAACAGCAGTGGAGTTGCCAGGATTTCCAGTCGCTCCGCCTAGAAACATGCGTTGTATTCATCATCATCACTGGAGTTGTTATTGTGATCAGGTGTTATTAAACGTTGCAATCCAAGTGTAAACATCGTTGATATGCTCCTGTATGTATATATACTCCTTCCTACTTATCCTAATGCTCTAGCTTACGCAGGGTTTCCTACCTATAAAATCACTAGATTTCGACATGTTTTAACTCATGTATTTTCCCAAGTTTGCACCACTGTGAGCTACCAGCAATACGGTTATCTATAGTTGTAAGCTCTTACTTACGTAACTCGACTACTCAAAAAGACTGAAGTCTTATTTGGCCCAATCAACGACGCAATGTGATGAAATTATTTCAAATTGGAAAAGTTCTAATACGAAATGAACTTCAATCCAATAAATAAACTTGGATAGATTGTCAAGTAAAGAAATCGAATACTTACCTCCAAAGTTTGGTCGCAGTCTGATATCGTAACCATCTAAAAGTCGAGAGA
The DNA here is from genome assembly GCA_022664845.1 of Lepisma saccharinum. Lineage (NCBI taxonomy): Eukaryota > Metazoa > Arthropoda > Insecta > Zygentoma > Lepismatidae > Lepisma > Lepisma saccharinum. The sequence goes on along the minus strand of JAGDQP010001143.1, from coordinate 111,365 downwards.
TCGTTTGCGTAACATTCTCTAGTCTGTCTGATGAAGTACAACGCACATAACTGAAACAATAAAGAAAATTCAGCATATGAGAGCCAGTTATAATTTATAGTTATACAAAATTCTCCCCCCCCTCTCATCTGTATCTATACAGGGCGATAACATAATGCACGAGGAAGAGGAATAATTGTACAGCAAGAAAATAAAAATGTTTCTGTGACCCAGGTGAAAGTTCCACCGGGTTTCAGAACTGCAAGCTGCTGAAAGCGTGGGAAAATTAATTTTAGATCTTCATGTTTCGAACTCTACGAACAGTAGAGCTGATGCGGCATGTTCTCAACAAAGATTTGAAACGGGGTTTTATTCAAAAATGTATATTCCTAAATTTTTGCAATGGGTGCGCAAGACATTCTACAAAGGAAGCAGGGGATTGTTTAAAATCACTCCATTTTAGACAAGAAATCAAAATTAGCATTGTTTGTTTTAGTAGGATTTGTAGCCAATTAGAAATTAAGTGATGTCATAAGTGTAACATGGGTTTGAAGTGTATTTAAATAATACAAAATACGATTTATGCTTTATCTCACGATCTGATTTACTTGAACTTATACTCACTGTCACATGAATTTATGAAAGGTATGTAATGCCATGTATGGAAGTGCGTTGCTCATCATGGATGAGTTACATTTGGGTGAGTTACATATATAGATCTCCATTGGTTTACTCAAAATCGATCATTCCAATTTGAAGTGAATTTAGATATCATAGGCCATCTCATAGTATTGTTAAACAGTTATAATTTATTATTAAACATATGTTTACAGATAATACGTTGCAGAAGCAGGGGAAGGAGTTTAGATCACCTCGCCTGCTTGCATACAGTACATCCAAAGCGTAGTCAGGAGTATTTCGGAAGTTTATGGTAAAACTCTGGTATTCAGGACAAACGCGCGCCGCTGTAAGCGGGTCTGAAATGAAAATTATATTCTGAATAAAAAATGTATATATGAAATGTACACTGAAAAAAATTAAGGTCACAAAGAATACAAATGTTCACGTTTATGCAGAAACATATAGATAATAACACGTCATACTTCTTGTACGCATTATCTAATAATTTTAACCATGAAGCTTAGTGTACAAAAGTGTACAATGAATTAAGATGTATATTTTTTACAATGTAGAACGCTTCAATTTTAACCGTGATCATTATATTGAAATTGTTTTGATTTGTCTGTATCTGTTTTTTTAGTTGAACAAACCCTTTTATTGGGCGAAAACCTATATGAAGAATCGACTATGGACGCCTTCATTAACTTTTCTATTGGATACCTTGACTCTAGAAGCAATCCTTTTATAAGTTACTACCTCATTATTTTTTTCCAAGTATTCTAATATTAGTCTCCTTAAAAAAATCGTAAGGTTATTGTTCCATCATTAATGCTTAAACGATTGTCTTTTAATGGCTTCCTTTTTTTCTTAAAGTGCATTATTTTGTCTTGCATTTGCTCTCATTACGAAACATTAATGAGTTCTAAAATTGAATTGGAATTTAAATGTTATTTTTTTAAAATGAAAAAGTCGTTATTGTGAAAGATCAGAATTTAAACGTATACATCGACCGCTGTTGTCGTGTGGTCTGACGAATTCGGCCTGTTTCCTCGAGATTCTGGGTTCGTATCTCGTCTGGAGGCATAGATATTTGTGTATTTCAGAATCGTAACAGATTGCATTATCAAGAAAGGCCTAAGTGATTACTAACTCATTAGATACTAAGATAACTCTAAAATAGAAAGTAATATTTCCTTGTTATCAAAACTAATACTTTAGAAGAAGTTTTCAAATATTTTGTAAGGCGTTAAATGGAAATTTATTATTTTAGTGTAATTGCGTCTAGATTGTGTCGAGTTCAAGTATCAAGAATGACTGAGGACCATTATGGACTAAATGTTTGCATAGCTGTGTTGTATGTGCTGTTATGCTGATAGAGCATTATGTAATGGGAAGAAATCTCAAACAGAGTTTCTATCAAATGCAAGATTTTGTCTAACTGCATCCTCACTTCTCTCTTACATAAGATTTTATACCATCTGATGAAATTCATACTAGAAAGAATTCATTTCCGCAATTTGTTCTGATCTGGCTTCACACAGTCGTGGCGTATACCTGAGTATGTAACGCTGTGTGACGTCAAATCTGATTCCATAAGGTGCAATATTGAAGAGCTAACATGAAATATCAAGTCTAGTTTTCTGGCTATCAAATCTCCCTATCGTGTTGCCTCTCTTTATTTAATATTTCTTTTTGTAAAATTTGTTTCTCTACATATTATTTGAGAGCGGACTTGTCGTCCCACTTCAATATATTATTATAATTATTATTAAGCAAGTGAACATGTGGAATGCGTGGGTTCGTGCAGCTTCCTTCCTTTCGCCTCTAGTTTGGACTAGTCTTTCAGTCTTACCAAATTTGGGAAATCACTTTTCATTCTTGTTTCCAACGTTCTGGAATTCGAACTTTCTGAAGTTTCGGCTTCTCAAAATCCTAACGTTGAGAAATTTAACATACACAAACACACCACTTGGTGACTGAATCGAAAAGACTGGTTTTCAACGAAACATTTTCGCTTTGGATTGAAAATGCGATCATTTTAGATGGGATTCCGATACTTTACGGATGCAAAATATCCTTCAAATTTCAAAGAACAATTTCTCTTCTTTCTAGCGTGGTTCACAATCCACCATGGGTACTAGTCAAATTTGTTTACCGCCATTTATCGCGAAGGTTATCGAAAGAAGAAGCCCTACTCTGAAGTTAATCGCAAAAGAAAAGTTAAAAATGACAACAGAGAACCGAGATCCGGCGGCTCGGTCCCCAAATTATACGTATATCACATTTACGGGGATGCAATTCCTTTTTGTTTTACTTTTATTTCGGCTGCAGAAAAGATTCATAAATTACATTACACACTACCTCACTTCGATGGCGGCGATGAACAATCTGACGTTGAATGACGAAGTTTTAAGTGTAAAAAGTTGAATAGTAAGGATAACAGTGTAAAGAAGCTCACATGGACAGGACGGGGATCGAACCGACGACCACTGGTGTACCAGAGGTGAGCATGCTATCCTAAATACAGCACAATATCCCACGTAGAAATAAGGAAAAGTGACACAATTGAAATAGGCTTCAGAATACTAAAGAACCGACTGAAGTGGAATGAATGTTGAAATGTTACCGAGAAATCTAATTAGAGTGGATGGAAAGAAATCTGGAGCAGGAACATAAAACAGGTGGCTGACGCGAGTGGCAAACAGCATTAGAAATAAGGCGCGCAGGGTTAGCCCCTCCAATTATGAGTTCTGGAACAAAAACTACTTTAATCGTTTGATCGCCAACAAACTTCGTTTGATTGCGTTTACAATTACAAATAAAACGAAAAATTACTAGGGGCTAACATGGTGACAGCCCCCCGAACAATTAATTTCCTTCTGAAAACATAGCAAATGATAGAGAATCGTTAGATCAGGTTTGATCGCCAGTCAATTTCGTTTAATCGCGTTCCATTATTACAAAATTTGAAACTCAAAAAGGGGCGCCTAGAGCCACAAGATAGTGTCTGCGATTGAAAGGAGGTAGAAGTGCTGATGCCACTGAAGGAAAAAGCGGATCCAGCCTTCGTTTAGAACAGCTTAGAGTAATAATAATCATGCTAAACATGAAAAGACACTATACGATTTCAGCAACGCATAACTTTCCTGCCATGTAAAATAAAAGGAAAGCTAACGAAGTGAACATGTTTTGACACAAGGTTTCGAATTATGTAGACTGTCATGCAAAGAGGAATTTGGTATTACGTGTTCATAAACCTTCTAAGTTTGTTTGTTTAAAAAAAGCATGGCTTTTACACAGAAATTTAGATTTTCTAGAATTTAAATTGAATTGAATTTTATTTATGGCCTTTAGGCATTTAAAGCTCAGGCCGAGATAGGGTGGAGGAAAGCATGTTCGAATGTAATCGACCAGGGCCTAGTTTTTAGGTGCCATTCGCCATTTCCCTGGTGTGACTGAGGAGAATTCCTTAAAAAAAACGGTATGGATGGGCGGCAGGTGGGATGTTTCCCAGGACCTTCCGATTGTTAATCCAACGTTCTACCAACTGAGATAAGTCCTCTCGGTGCGAATTCGGTATTACGTTTTCAACAGCCAACTTTGATTTAAACAAGACAGCCATAAAAAATTACACACAAATTTAATTTCCCAGAAATCTTACGAGAAGAGATATTACGCTGACACATGAGTAGTCTATTGAGATCTATTTTCTTTTAAAATTATGTCTAAAACTTATACTTTACATACAATATAAATACAATGCTCATAAATGTTTGAAATATACTGTTCCAAAATGAGATAAAATTCAACCAGTAGTAAAAAAATGTAAGGTTTTAAAGAGGTAAAACGGGATATATTAAGCTGAAGACATAATCCGGTATCATTAGCTTTAAACTCTAGTGCAAATTATATTCGCACTTCTTTTCTTTGCATTTGAGTTTCGTATTTCAACAGCTGATTCACAAATAAGATAATACCTGCAGCATGAAGAGGTTTTGTTTATCCTTTTTTACCGATTTGATATTTTCTCTGCTTATCAGACAAATGTCAAAATGGTACAGATTTATTTAATGATGATATCATTTATCAGAATCTCTACATTCCCCATCCCCTTCTGTGGAAAATATAATTGCTGAGGGACATCAGTCCTATTGGCTTGTAAAAAGTTTAAGCCATAGATGTCTCTATATGTCATTAATGTAAATCCAATAAATACGCTTTATAAACAAAAGGAAGTAGAAAATTAATTTTTAAAAACTCTAAACGAAAAAAATAAATAACAATAGTAGTGTTATTGAATGAGAACGACATCGTTTTAAGCTTTTCAAGCAAAAGAGAAACGAAACTCATGTATATTACATACAAGTACACAAATATATACAAAACGGATTTTGTATTGTTTATTTTCACTTTGAAATCTGAATATTGGTTGATGTCAAGTAGCTGAATATATTCAAATCTAAACAAAACAGAACATGAAAACGGTACAATATAAATATGAAAAATAAAAAAATCTAATAAAAATGCATTCAGTGAAATTTTAACTGAGTAAATAAACGTGTAGTGTCATTTTAATTAAAACTTAAATTAATTCTCAAACATAGATGTACTCTACAATCAACAATAATCTACATAAAATGTTAGAAAATTTCAATTCTCTCTGAGAATATATCATTTAAGAATTCTTTATTTTATTATCTAAAGTAAAAGACCTTCAACAAGCAATGTGATGCATTTTCACACATTTGTTTTGGACACAGAAAAAAAAGTAGTCCCCTTCGTGAAGCAAAAACACATTAGGTACCAGAGAGATGCAGACGACACACTACAAGTCCTGTCAAAAATCTTTCAATATCACATGCATTACAAGAACTATTTTATCTGTGTTAAAAAGAAAACACAAGCAAAAAAATAGACATAATTACTTACCTAACACTCCAATGACTTGATAAAAACACTAACATTAACAAAAATCCCTCCGCCATCGTCGTAAAAAACCTTCACTAAAACCCCGGTATATTGTGTCACTTCGGCTGCTTAACAAACAAATGGCGTTTGCGCAAGTACAGTCAAAGATTTCGTCGTCATCGTTGGAGATCGACATCAGCGCCACACCATGGTGAGAAGTTAAATTAATCGTTGCTTAGCAACTCTCAGCACAGTGAGATTGGAGACCAGATTTTCCTTTCAGGTGAACTTAAGGCAGTGAATAGAGAAGGGAGATGGTTAGGTTGGTTGGATGGAGAAAAAGGAAGGGTTTTTGGTATTGCTTTTATGCTTTTGCTGCGAGAGAAGACGTTTTAGGTGCGGAGGCAGGAGAGAGAACAGGGGGGTGGGGTGGGGGTTGAAGGTTGGCTTCCAAAATCGTTGGAGGAAGGATCAAGCGACTTTCCAAGGTTTACAATTTTCGTTATTGGCTTGCCGATATCTTCGATGAATGTTTTCCTATTTCCTTTCACCTTTCACCGCGAAAATCCTGTCTTTAGATTCTTCCTCCTGAAAAGATAATTAAAAAAAACACAAAGTCAAATGCTATTCAATATCGTTTGGATTATTTTTCTCTTACAACAACCTTTACATTGTATCGTTTATCCTGATATTTTTATGGAGTACGTATTATGATCTTATTCTAATACCTGCAATCGATTAGGTTAGATTAACGTTCAAAAAATATAATTTGAATCCAAGATTATACAACGCCATATTATTCAATCATAATTAATTTCCATTGGGTATGCTAGAGCATTATAAAATCTTTGCTTTCTAAATTACCTATTGGATAAATAACAACTATATTACTAATTAAATTTCTATATACATTGATTTAATTTATGACCTTTTAGACAGCAATTACTTAGGACGGGATTTTATCACATATTCAAGGGATAACATTTAAGGGATAACATCGGTGAGCATTCATCCGGGAACAAGGATGGAAACGGTATCGGCCAGGGTCTATATTCTTGATACTATCCCATCATTCTCCTTGTAGAACTGGAAATCCCTGTAACACAGCAGTCTGGATTTCCGACGTGGGCCTTCCCAGTCATTATCGGAAGTCAGCAGTCCTAACAACTAGACCACAGGGATGGATAAATATCTTTTGTCAACCCAATAAACGCCAAAAGAGACAGTCAGTGAGAGACTCGAGACGACCGAAAATAAGAGACCAATAAAATAATGTATTTCATGCCTATTTTTAAAGATATCTGAGGAATTAGCGATCATTTTAGTGAATAAACATGAATCAATGAGTAAATGAATGTATAATGAACAAGAATTAATTTGGTTTAAGTTCCCAGCTTACTAGGTAAGTCTTGAACATCGTGGAATTTGGATGGACAAAATGGAAGATCTAGGGTTCAAGTACCGCTGCCAAACACTCTGATTGGGATTTCCCATGATTTTCCACGGTTTCACCAGATGAATGCTGGGGTCGTAGCACAAGTAAAGTCCTGGCTGTTACCTTTCCCATTCCTGACCACGAAAGAGTGATTATCGAGATATGTCATCTCTGTGCTGTGACAGACTTAGACCAAAAGTTCCAAGTTCAGCCCATATATTTAAAATATAATATTATATGTAGATATTTAATTTTATTTTTACATATACTTTTTAAAATTTAAGATATTTAAAAATAATGTTGGTAAGTTTACACAGTGTCTTGGTTTCTAAATCTAATTTCGGTTAACTCTCAACTAGATGGCTCACTACTAAACGCAGGGGAAAAAAATCTGACACACAAATTAATTTAAACACTTTGCACACACTATCATAATACACGACATTTATCTAAATTCAAGTACATAACAAATGCAACTTATGAGTACCTACTTTGCAAAATATTGACTCTATTTATCGGCTTATAAATCACGCTCGCATTTAAGTGGGCACTTTTAGTGCAATAAGTATGTATTGGAAATGAAGTTGAGAAAGACTTGTATATGTTACCACTGTATATGGCAAAATCATAATAATAAGTATAATATACAAGCGCGTTACTTTATACATAGATTACTGATATATGACAAAGGACTACTGAAAATTAAATCTGTGCATGTGCAAATTAATTAATACGTGCATGTCGTAATCACGTAGAGAAAGTAGCTCAGTTATCAGAGCGTTGGGTAAGCAATCGGAAGGTCCTGGGAACAATCTTAATGACTGTCAAATACCGGGATGGTACCTTCAAAGTAGGCCCTGCTCGATTTTCTTTCATTATCCTCTCCCCTTCCCTATTTCAGTCTGAGCTAAAGTTGCCTAAAGGCCCTAAATAAACTAAATTAAATGAATCGTAGTCTTTTAATATACAAACAAAACTCAACTATATGAATTTTAACATCGCAGACTTCGGATCGGCAATGGGTGGGTTAAACTCCACGGCAAATCATACTGACTGAGAATTTCCAAAGTTTCCCTTAGTTTCACCAAGCGAATATCGGGATAGTGCCTTAAGTAAGGCCCTGGCTAATAATACCTTCTTTCTCCCCTCCATCCCGGCCTGAGCCAAAGATGTCAAAAGGCCATAAATAAGGTAAATACATTCAAAATAGATAAATAAATAAATAATTCCGTGGATGAATAAATTTTAACTATTAAAAAAATTTCTTATCTATATAAAAGTGAATGTACTTATGTATATTTGTGCTCCATACAAATCTACATGAGTGCATGAATTTCCACCAAATTTTGCATATGTTCCTTGGGTCCCGGAATAATGAAGAATGGCAGTTCTTCGAGTGACGCTGGCAAAGGACACTGTTAGCGGCACTCAGATAGTATACAGTTAGTTTCGGATCTACCGAAGTATAAGTCCGATTTTGATGCTTGAACTTACATTTGAAAGCTCTTTCCAATACTAAGATACAGCAAAAAAGTTGGGTCGGTAGGATCTCCTTGGGACCCCCTAGGGCGCTTTGAAAAAATATCAAAATTTCACATTTTTAGGATAGCACTGACCCCAGACCATTTAGGCGGCCGAAACTTACTGGATCTTATTCTACGCTTCAATACGTTTCAAACGGTATATCATACGTTAAAATCAGTGGAGCGGTTCAAAAGTTACGACTTTTTTTAACCGAATCACAAAATTTTCACAAATGATAGAAAGGTATGTCCGTCATTCTGTGTGTCTTTTTGTTTTAGCCCCAAATGGGTGGTACCGGGGATTTTAGTGGTCCATTGCGGGCTCCCATGATAATGGGGGTAAATTCAAGCTTAGATTTTTGATAGGAGTTACGGTCTTTGAGATATGAAGCAAAATCGATCTTGTATCCTTCCGCCATAGTGACACGTGCCACTTTTTAAATATGAGCCCGTACGGAGAACACTCTTCGCCGCTGCTCCACTCATCTGGGCATGACGTAAATGAGAAAAATATAAAGATACGTGACCGTACCTAACTTTACCTAACCTCCACGTTCCCATGGTCAGTAATTAAGAAAATGTACGAATAATGCAAGAAAAAAAGATAATCATTAAAATAAATTTTGAAAATTTACATGACCGAACCTAACCTCCACTTTCCCATGGTCACTAACTTAAGATAATGTACGTAAAATGCAGGAAAGCAATTATTAATAATGAATATAAACATATATAAACACATGAAAATATATTCTGAAAGAAAAATCTATTGTTAACCTCACCGGGACTCGAAGCAGGGCTTTTTTGTTTACCAACTCGACGCCTTAACCACCAGTCCACCGAAGCAACCTCACAGATGTGGTTTCTCCGTTGTATTTACAGTGCACGTGTCTCCTACACGTTATAGCGCGTGTGCAGGAGAGAGGAGCATCGGCATAGATGGCTCGTGTTACAGTCTTTTTTTATAGGCAGCCTTACAAAATAAGTGATATCAGTACAAAACCCCGTTTGGGGTAAAAGGAAGAGTGACGCAAGAATTCTACTCACAAAAGAAGTGATATCTATTTTGCGAGTGACTTTCTGTGTGTCACTATGGCGGAAGGATACTGTTTCTTAATTTTATTACAAAGGCAATACTTTCGCCATAGTGACACAAAGAAAGTCACTCGCAAAATAGATATCACTTCTTTTGTGAGTAGAATT
>JAGDQP010001143.1:67357-101596 GCA_022664845.1 Lepisma saccharinum | reverse complement strand
AGAAAGTCACTCGCAAAATAGATATCACTTCTTTTGTGAGTAGAATTCTTGCGTCACTCTTCCTTTTACCCCAAACGGGGTTTTGTACTGATAGAGTATAAGTGGATTTTATTTCACCTGAAGTGAGGGTGTGACCAACTAATTTTAAAAAAAATGTAATTGATAACAATGAAAAAAAAAAGCATTGTTTACAAGTTTAATCTAGAATAACAATGAAATGATAAATAATACGTAAGGAATGGATAACTAATATTACTACTATTAATAATAGTAATAGAATTTAGTAGTAGTAGCATAATAACTATTGATGCTGGCAACGTATTTTACTCACCGCGAACCAACGGACGGGTTCTTTAGCGAGTTGGTGAGTTTCTAAGCACGGGGCCTACAGTTTTGGAAAAAATAGACTCTGAACACTCCATTCAATGGATCCCGACTCTTGTTGTTGTTGTAGCATTAGTAGTAATAGTATTATTATAAGTGTTAGTCTTGCCAACATAATTTATTCATTCCGCTCCAACGGACCGGAAAGTCAGCTAGTATTGAATGAATGAAGACACAAATGTTTTGAATTACATATCTGTAATATTTAACAGTCTCTTAACATATGAGGTGCACGCACGTTAATTAGATGAACGCATGCAGGCGTGAATGAATAATAAATCCTTCATATTTTCAAACTAAAAGTGTTCAAGATGAATATTCTGAAACTAGTGACCATTTTTTAGAAACGATAGTAAAAAATTACAAGTAAATAGGTTTGTTGGAGTCAGTACCTGCCCCGCTACTGATATGTGACTGTCACATTTAGGATTTTTTTTAAGTTTGACTATGATAGAAAATGGAAAAAGAAAAATATTGAGACTTTTTCAGAGGTCCTACAAGGTTATAACTTTGGATATCTCTTCTGTCTCATAGCACGTTCTTAGGTGATACCGTACAGAGCTAAGCGGTTCTGAAATCAATGTTAAACTCTAAGATGTTCTCACATTTAAGCACAACTCTTTTTTCGAAATCTTGAAATCAAACCAGCAAAAAATTGAAATTAACAACATTTTAAAATATTAAATAATTTCCGTATTTTTATTAACGTATCTTGAAAAATTGAAACGGCCTGGAAAGTACGCCAATTGAGTTTCTTGATTTAAGAAAAGCACAGCTTTCTGACAAGGCTGATATATTTTAATAATCAAGAGATACTAAAAATGTAACAGTTTCGGGAGTATACCACCTCCTTCTTCAGACTTTAATCTACAACTAAAATAAAAAAAATACTAAAGCAACCAAGACAACAAGAAAGTAGATCACCTTATAATTTCCACCAATCAGGGGCCAGCACTAATTTTTTCTTCCCCTAACCCTGCCCTCACCTTGGGCGAATGCACCTGCAATTCACGTGTCAAATTTGATGAGCCAAGATATCAAAAACAACTTTAATCAGATAAATGCTGCAAATTCCTTTCTTAAATAATTTCTCACAAAACAAGTCTCTCTCTATACCGGCTTAAACATTTTTTTTTAAATACAGAAAAACATGTGTGCTCAAAATTCAATAAATAGATTTATAAACTTCCAACAAAATAAAAAATATGAGTAATTAATAAATAAATAATAAACTAAAATAACAAACAAATAAATAAATTTTTTAAATATAAATAAATAAGAATTTACACCATCAAAGTAACTACCACAAGAATTGCCTGTTAGTGTCCTCATATTTTTCTCTTCTTCCTCCTTTCTTCTTTTTTCAAGATCTCTTCCCGTTTTTCGTTAATACTGTATCCACTGTTCGAGTGGCCTTCTCGGCCACTTCTCTTATCCTTTTCGCTACTTTCCACTTTCTAACTAACTGCTTACATTCTTGTTCTACTACCGTTGGCCCTTCCCAGTTCACTTCACTTCATGAAAGGCACAAGAAGACAGTTAGAGAACTTTATTAAAGAGATGAATGATGAGCAAAAGGGAATTTATATTGGAGAGAGAAATAGAAGAAGACGGTGTGTTACATTTCTTAGATGTGAAAATAACGAGAACAGAGGAAGGCAAGTTTGTAACGTCGTGACTGCAGAAGGGCTGTGCAGCGGTAGTATACTGCCATAAGGGAAGTGACGTTGACGATAGAACAAAAGTGAATTTTATTAGGAACATGGAAGAAAGGATTGATATGATAAATATGGAGGAGAGGAAAAAGGAGAAAGGCTTGGAAAGGTTATGAGAACAGCTGAAAGGAAATGGTGACGGTGACCAAGACAGGAAGAGGAGTAGGAGGAAAAGGAAGAAAAACAACAAGAGAAAGATAAGGAAGGAGACACGAAGAAAGGATGGCACGACATTGAAAGTGAGGAGGATATTATTGAGAAGATCAGGAAAATTCTAAAGAAAAAAGGGATTAAGACATACAGGAAAGGCGGCATAAGGGTATTAGATATCGTTAGGAGAAAGAAGATGGGATTGACAGCGGACTCATGACAAAGGAGGGTTATACAATGAAGTGGCGTGTGTGATATGATTGATATATGTGGATGAAATCAAGGAAATGCTACAAGAGTGTTTAAAGCAACATAAGGATGATGTCAGATTAAGGAGGAACAGTAAATAATGCTATTTTCGAGCACGTTGTCATTAAGTGAACTGGGAAGGGCCAATGGTAGTAGAACAAGAATGTAAGCAGTTAATTAGAAAGTGGAAAGTAGCGAAAAGGATAAGAGAAGTGGCCGAGAAGGCCACTCGAACAGTGGATACAGTATTAACGAAAAACGGGAAGAGATCTTGAAAAAAGAAGAAAGGAGGAGGAAGAAGAGAAAAATATGAGGACACTAACAGGCAATTCTTGTGGTAGTTACTTTGATGGTGTAAATTCTTATTTATTTATATTTAAAAGTTTTATTTATTTGTTTGTTATTTTAGTTTATTATTTATTTATTAATTACTCATATTTTTTATTTTGTTGGAAGTTTATAAATCTATTTATTGAATTTTGAACACACAGGGTTTTCTGTATTTTTTTTTAAAAAAGAAAAAAAAAACTTTTGTTTAAGCCGGTATAGGGAGAGACTTGTTTTGTGAGAAAGAAATTTAAGAAAGAAATTTGCAGCATTTATCTGATAAAACATCAGCATTTATCTTATCTTGGCTCATGAAATTTGACAAGTGAATCGCAGGTGCGCTCGCCCAAGATGAGGGCAGGGCTAGGGGAAGAAAGGTTAATTTTTAATTAGGGCTGGCACCTGATTGGTGGAAAGTATAAGGTAACCCACTATCTTATTGTCTTGGTTGATTTAGTAAATTTTTACTTTAGTTGTAGATTGAAGTCTGAAGAAGGAGGTGGTATACTCCCGAAACTGTTACATATTAGTATCTTTTTATTATTAAAATATATCAGCCTTGTCAGAAAGCTGTGTTTTTCTTTATTCAAGATGGATTCAAGGCCGTATTATCATAATATCCATGAGTTTCTTCTGGCTATTAACACTGTTGGAAACATCCGAAAATAAGCTCTCTAAAAGAACTAAGTTCAATATTGATAGCCCTAAAGGTTTGGAGGTCGGATTTGCTCCAAACTCAAAATAATTTATAACATCTTACTGAACAGTATTAATTTTACTAATGAATGAATTCAAACTATATATGCGAAAAACATACCAACCCACACTTTCTTCAAAAATGACTATAGCCATCTGTTATGTAGGGTTCGAACTACAGTGCATACACCTTCAGGACGACCCTGTCACTTATTATGTTATGTTTTATCTTCATTCAAAGATGAATTGCCGCCAGTTTTGCCATAAATACATGGTATTTTAAGCAGTTTTTTTTTTATCGGAAACAGAGTTAACATCTACATTCTCTTTTGCGCACTTTTTCTTACTAAGATAGATTAATAACTTCGAGATTTACTAAATTATGTATACTTATGAAGAAAAATTATTTCAAAATTTCTGTTACTCTTGGTGCGCGTGTTGTATTGAATAGAAACTATTTCTTGACGCTCAAGTCTTGGAAGTGCATGGATGTTTATTTTCAACAAACCTCCCTCCTCTTCTCTTCATGTCTTTGCTATCATTCTAATTCATCCTAATTCTCAGGTCTTCGCCTCGCTCTTTCTTACTGTCCCCCTCATCCTCAGCCACACTCACCGTCACTGGAAAATTTTATATTTATGACCTTTAGTAGAATTAAACGTTACACGTTTTTAAGTGATAAACTTTACATTAAAGAAAATAAATTTAGAAGAAAGCTATTCTGTTATTTATTACAAGATACCGTCGAAGCAATTGCTTGTTATGACAGAGACAGATGGCAAACCGTAAGTCGTTTACGAATTAGACATTTTTTTGTTTCGTATTCATATTCATCCAATACTTGTAGATAAGACATTATTATAGAAGAGGAGCTCTTGATTGACAAATGATTTGTTATATTTGTTATTAAATGTTCGGATTATATTTATCTTATAATTAAAAAAAAATCCCACTATTTTATTTTTAAGTTGCGAGATATCCTTTCTTTCTACTGTAAAACGTAAGAAATACAAGCAGTTTACCTGAAGTGCGTCTCGTTCCTTTTGTGTACCGAAATAAAAGCATTTTCTACAACAATCTATTCATCTATTCATATACTATATAGACTCATGGTCGCTGATTCACTCACTAACTCACTCACTGATCATTAATATTCAAAGGCCAAATACTGGAGTTAGAAACACCAAATTTGGTATGAAGGTAAAGGTATAATCAAGAGTAGGTAAAGGAAAAAATACGAAATGTTGAAAAAGTCGTCATCTTGGATCCAAAATGGCAGCCAAACCCATTGTTGTATAGAGTACACAGCCTAAACGTTTGGGGCTACTAAAATGAAATTTGGTATGGAGGTACGTACACCCATGTTCAAAAATTTTTTTTCGCATGTCTTTATTCGACAGTTTTTGACAAATAACATTTTTCTTCTTTGATTCTGACGTTTGCTTCATTGTCATAGTTGTAAAGTATGTAAAAGTGAACATTTCCTGAAATTTTGTCACAAACATATTAATAAATAACGAAACTAGAAAGAAAAAATAAATATTGAAAAACTGTTGAAAATTTTCTTAGTTAAAAAGTCAGAAATTTGACAACATATGAAAATTCGCACGGAAATTTAGAGGAAAAAGGGAAATTGTTTTCGCTCGCCGAAACAGTCCATATCGTTGGTACTATCTGAAACTGAAAATAGAGACATGTTCACTTAAATGAAACATTAAGATTACAGACATAATGTATGCGCTGTATAATCATGTGACAGAAACTGTTATATTCCCCGAAATGGAGCGAAAAAAAGTTGTAAAATCTCATTTAACTTTCGAAGTGAAGACTGTCAAATAAATGGTACATCAACGAATGCTTATCAAGATGTTATACCATAACGTCCTCGTCCTTTGGACTTGTGGTATGAAGGGTACCCTGTTCGAATCTCCTCCCATCCCTAAAATACTTTCTTTTAGATTTTCTAATATAAAACGGGGTTATTTATTTTTGTAGTTTGCGAATATATTTTTCTTTTTTGTATCCTCTCATTGATTATAGAATGGTCTTTTTACATTACGAGTAGACACTCAAAAAAGTGTAAGTGTTGTGTATTAAATTCAAAAAACAGTAAATCTGTGCCCAAAACTGTATTCTCATGTAAGGTTTAGCAACAGATCCTATGAATGCATGTGCTCCAGAGCAGTTACACTTCTAATATATAAACTCAACCTATATTTTAAATTAGTCATGCACATTACGCTTCCAATTCCCAATACGTATCAAAATGTAATATGTATAAATGTTACTTTCATCTTATTTGTAATATCATTGTCTAACCCTTGTAACAGCGTAAAATGCCTACAGGTTTCTAGATTATTATTATTATTATTATTTTAGTAGTCCTGAGTTTTCACAAATAGTGATATAGAAGATGAAATTAAAAAGTAATCTATTGTTCTTATAACTAGTTCATTACCCAAACTTCTGACAGTTTCCAGTTGGCAGAATGCAAAACGTCTAATTTAGAAATAAACTATCGATATATTTTACGTAAGGATAAGTATGTTTACGTTATAGATATAACTAGTTCAATTCCTGTATTCCACTTCAGCAAAAGTTTTTCGTCATCATAATTCTGAGTGGCTGAAGTGGAAGTCTTTTTTTTGCGAGTTTTTTTTAAAAATTAGAATGACTTATAGTAAAATAGGAATTAAAAATGGGGATATTATAGCATGTGAGTAGAATGTTCCTGCGTTGTGTGGGGTAGAACAACGTTGAAGGAAGTACCAAGTACCGAAGGTCAGAAATAAGTACCGGTATCGAGAAATACTGGTATCGATCCATTTCTAATTTATATTAACTAACTAACTAGCTCTATGGCTTATGGAACTCGCAAGCTTATCGCCGCAGTAACAAACGTTTGCCACTGGATTCTATCCTGGCCTACTTCTCGAAGATCTCTTGTAATATTGTCTTCCCAATGGTCTCCTTCCAACCAAGAATATAATCTTCGTTTTTCCCCCATCCGAGCTACATGATTTGCCCACCTTAGTCGTCGCGATTTGATTATTTTTACATCTGGTGAATTGTACAGTCCGTGGAGTTCATTATGCAGTCTCCTCTATTCCCAATCCATTGCGAATCTTGACACCATCTGACATATTATTACCTATCTGTACATATAATGGGGTCATTAAGACACATCTTCACTAAATTAACCAGTTTTTTTCGGAATTCCAAATCATATCAGGATACTGTATGACCTTTCCTTTTGATCGAATTGCTTTCTTAAAACCAATGAATAGCTGGTGAAGCGTTCCATTCTATTCCCATTACTTCTTCAAAATTTGTATCAAGGTGAAAATCTGGTCCAACGTGGATCTATTTCTTCTAAATTCACATTGGTGATCTACAATTATTTCATCTACCTATACACTTAGGTGTGTTACAGAATATTACTTACTATTTTGTAACAGGTTGGAAGTAAAGAGATTCCGCGATAATTATTACAGTCCGATTTATCGTCTGTTTTGTAAATCGGAACTGTTATTGAGGTTTTCCATTCCTTTGGGAGCTCCTCCTTTCTCCATATAGCACTTATCAATTTATGTAGTTCCTTCATTAGTGCCGTTCCTCCTGCTTTAATTAATTCGGTTGGAATATTGTCTATTACTGGTGATTTGAAATTTTTTATTTTTTTTTATCGACATTTCGATCTCGATCTGGCTACGTTCGGGTATCCACAGTTCTGCGGTATGGATTTCAATTTTCTCTGTTTGTTCCCCGTTGTGTACATTAAGAAGGTTGTCGAAATAACGTTTCCACACATCGGCAATTTTCGTCGGATCCGCCTGAAGATCTCCACGTTCATTTCTAATCATTCCTAACCTCGCTTGGTAACCTTTTCTTAACGAGTTTACCCCTTTGTATAGATCTCGTATGTTATTTGTCTTGCCGTTTTCCTCTATCTCCTGAATCTTCTGCGTCAGATATTCTCGCTTTTTGTTTCTAAACCCTCGTGTGGCGTTTCGCTTCCCGTTACTGTAGTGATTCGTATTTGTTTCGCTTTCATTAGTTAGCAATTGCTGTCTTGCTTGTTTTCGTTTCTCATGAATCTTAAGGCATTCTTCATCAAACCACGGTTTGTTTTTCTTTCGTTTCTTCTCACCTACACATTCCTTTGCTGCGCTCTTAACTGTTTAATGAATTGCCTCCCACATCTTACTTACATCAATTTAATTATTAATATCATTATTATTACTCGAGTAGACTATCATTTCAAACCTATTTGAGAGTTCGAGTTGGTAATCTGCTTTTATGCTCGGATTATTTAATCGGTTGACTTCAAATTGCAGTTGTTTTGACCCCTTGCTTTCTCTGTTCGCGATGCATAACTTTTCCTTTACTTTTGTGGTCAGTGTCACCTTCCGCTCCTCTATACGCCCTAACATCCATTATATTGGTGTGTCTTCGTCTATCTACTAATACATGGATCCATCTGGTTGAGAGTTTTGCCGTCCAGAGATACCCATGTGTCTTTGTGTTCAAAGTACATTCTCTTTACCAGTAGGTTTTTCGAGATCGCGAAAGTTATCAGCCTTTCTCCTTTGTTGTTGTTTTTTTCGTGAAGGCTGTATTTGCCTATATTTCCCGGTCTATATATTTCTTCCCTCCCTAGCTTTGCGTTGAAATCACCCAACACACTTTTCGAATTATACTTCGGTATTCGTTCAAACAGCCTTTCTTGCTCATCGTAGAATATATCTTTGTCGTTATCATTAGCCACCTCGGTCGGAGCATAGACATTTATTAAAACCGTGTTGCCCCATCGATTACGTACCGTAACGTACGATAGTCTTTCGTTTACGAACTTTATATTCTGAACCGCTGGAAGGATACGGTTCTTAATAAGGAATCCTGTTCCGAAATCGTGAGGATTTGTTCTCCCGTAGTAGAAAGTGTACTTGCCCTGTCGGATGCTATCTTGACCCTCCCACCGAACTTCTTGTATCGCTAATATGTCTAGCTCGTACTTCTCGGCCTCGCGTACCGCCACCTGAAGAGCGCCCATTTGGTATAACGTTCGTACGTTCCACGTTCCTACTCTAAGGTCTTTCTTAATCCTGTTCTTGGAGTCCCCTGAAGCATTCCCCGCCGGAGATCCTAATGAGGGACGAGTTTACCTCCGGAATATTTTACCCCAGGAGAATCCATGAACCATCTATTACTATTTCTTGACATGTTTTAGCGGTGTAGAGTTGTCAGCTCTACGACCTGGCTGTAAAGGCAGACATTCAAGATGTCGTCCTCTGTCCATCTCTGAGCCTTGCCGATGTCTCAAATTTATATAATACTTGTAATTACATAGGCATCATTCGCATCGTAAAACATTGTTAAAGAAAATATCGAGTATCGAAGGTCAAAAATAAGTACCAGCATCGAGTATCGAGAAATTTTAATATCGATCTATCTCTAGTTTATACATTATACATTACAAAAGCTTAATTACTTTTAATTAAATATGTATCATTTCCATCGTAGAAGAATATTGAAGAAAGTACCAAGTACCGAAGATCAGAAATAAATACCAGTATCGAGTATTGAGGAATTCCGGTATCGACCCATCAGTATATTAATTTTAAATTACATATGGAGCATACAGGGACATAAGGGGAAATGTGCATGAAAGGCGATTTCTTCTAAAACACATTTTAAAGCCCAACTTTCTCGTTAACTCTCAAGAAAAAACTTTCTCGTAAAGCCCAACTCTCTCTAAGCAAATAAGGTCCTATGAATATGTAGTATATTAGGCATATTGTCAGAGTTAGCGAGGGCCGAAAGCGTGGGAATTGTAAGTTCGAAGCAGTAGATATCGAAGTGCAGAGAGACACAAACGTAAGTTCGTCGTGCACATCACAGACCACACTTTTATATAATGTGTACCCACAGAAAAATTCAGTGGATTCAGGTCCGACGACTGGGCAAGGCAATGCACTGGACCGCCATGCCCGATCCAACGTCTTGGGAAGTTGTTGTTCAACCACCGGCAGACATTCACATTGAAGTGCGCGGGAGTCCCACCATGCATGTACAATATGTTGCGGCGAATCACTAGGGTAACATTTCCCAGTAATTCGGGCAGTGTATCCTGCAGGAAGACCAAATAATGTGCTCCATTCAGTCTTCGGGGTAGCATATATGGGCCGATCAGTTGATCATGGACAATACCACACCATACATTGAGTCCAAATTGGTGTTGATGATGAGTGACAACCGTACCATGTGCCCACGTGTGTGTGTGTGTGTGTGTTATGCATGTTGACGATACCATCCCTTGCAAACGTGGCCTAGTCAGTGAACAGTACTGAAGCCAGAAACAGCATGATGGTAGTGGTATGTTGAATGAACCACTGGCAAAATGCTTCACGTTTTTGGAAATCAGCTTCTGTCAGTCCTTGTACTCTTTGCAGGTGGTATGGGTACAAGGTATTTTCATATAACACACGCCACACAGTCATGTGACTCGTACGTGGCTCATTGTCCACAGTTTCACACACGTACCGATAAATTGCTGCAAACATCCTGTATGATGGTTGGCGTCTGTTAGCAAAACGCTCCTGATAGAGTCGTGCAGCTTCACGCCCATTGCCATCTGCAAAACCGTACATAAAGAGCATGTCGACCTGTTTGCGGTTAGAATAATGCAGAATGGTTCAGTCGAGCACTACCAGTTGTCCTATTCAACACTCAGGGAGGGCCAGTCGAGGTTACTGCTTTGCGATTGGCTGGGTGAATGTGACGTCACTAGCGGGATACAAGCTCATCGAGAGAAGTAATGAGCAAGAGATTTCTATTGTATTTACTTTGCGCTCGATATCTGTCTAATTTATATGGCGTATATTGAATATATATGAAGTTATGTTTGAATACTCTTAATAAAAAAGTACTCAATTTCACTTATTTACACATAATAAAATTAAGAACAAATGTGACCAAAGCGTTCTTCCTAGATTCAAGAGACTGAAGCCGTTGTGCACGTGCGTCTGAGACCTACGGAAAATACAATATATATATATATATATATATATATATATATATATATATATATATATTATACGCTTTGTTTGTGTACTAATTAAAAGCGGAAAGTAGTCGCATGTTTAACCACACACTCCGAACCATATTACAATAAGTTTGTCACAAAGAAATTGAAACGTGAAATAGCAAATAAGTATTTTCATTTTGAGTGTGTTACAAAAACTGAAAAGGAGGAGCTCCCACTTCTCCTTCTTCCTCCTCTTTTTCAATGTCACCCCTTCCCCAGGGAGTGGAAATGAACTTGAACGTCATTATTATGTTAAAACTGAATACATCATTCGTCAAGGTGTGTAAAATCCTTTAATTTTATTGATAATTTTGCTTCCCGTCTCCCCCAAAAACTTTTTGTAACAATAAAATTCCATTCGGAAGCAAGTTCAAATGAAATTACAGAATACTGCTTGGTAAGATATTTCTCCGGTTTGCTATTAGTTTACCTTTTTTTCACGAATCAGATTTTGGTCAGTGCTAATTAATTATATTCTTATGCCGGGATGGTACCTCCAAAAGTAGGCCCTGGCCGACTACATTCCCGCATTCTCTCCCCTACCCTATATCGTCCTGAGCCAATGATGGAAGAAGATCTTAAATTAAATAATATTCTAATTTTATTTTGATAGATTGAAAAATACTATAGTTAAATACTTCATCAAGAATTCTACGTTGCTAATCCTGGCTTCTTTCTCCAACCGTTCGTTCGCGTGAAGGCTGGGAATGTATATTAAAGACCAGATACACTTTCTTCCTCTATCTACCAGGAGGAGGTTTGAACAAATATTGGCGTATTTCCAGTGTTCGATTTACCGCGGGGGATGCCGGGGATTTCCCCTGGTGCGTGAGGATTTCATGCCCGGTTGTTGATTCCGAATATCATCCCAATCCGGGATATAATCTTTGTATTTCTACCCAAACAGTTAGTATGTTGAACTTACCAGCAATTACTAGTACCCCCCCCCCCCTTCGTAATTTATAGAAAATCGAACACTGCGTATTTCACATTGATATTATACTGCGCGCTTGCACGGTACTAACCATTCTCACTGTATATTTGGATCCTTTGGAAACCGATGATAGATAATGCCAGTTTTCCTCGCATAATTTGGACATCCTGCCACAGCACAGTTGTTGTTATTCACCATTGTGAATCTTTAGGAAGTTAACTTATTCCCCCGATACACACCATATTTTAAATATCTTGCGATACACATACTTACGAAAGAAACTCCCGCCTTCTGTATTGGTCCCGCTCGTGACGTCACACCGCGAAGGGCAGCATGGGAATTCTGTTTTTCTCCTCACGCGGACTGGCTTACCTTCTCCAGTGTATATGTAATTACCTTGTTCAACACTCGCAGCACAATGACTGCACTCCTGTACTGTCGCGTCTTGTACACAAACGCCAGCTGTGTGTGTAAATCGAGCAACTACCGAACACCAGCGTCACCAGTGTGTGTAAACCGAGCAACTACGTATTGAACACCAGCGCCACCTGTGTGAGTGAACCGAGCAACTACTGAACACCAGCGCCACCTATGTGTGTGAACCGAACAGTAACTGAACACGAGCGCCACCAGTGTGTGTGAACTGAGCAACTATGTTTGAACACCAGCACTACCTCTAGACTTTCATAGATCTCCATCTCTAAGCTTATTGGTTTTCGATATCTACCGCTTCGAACTTATTGTTCCCATGCTTTCTGCCCTCGCTAACTCTGACAATATGCCCAATATACTACATATTCATAGGACGTTTTGCTTATGTCGGTGTCAGGAATCACCTCCCGACGTTTGTTACAATAAATAAGTTATAAGTTATATATTGTTCACGTCCAGCTTGGTTTACGTGCAACAAGCGTGCTTATAGAGAGAAAATTTGGTCCGACTCCAAGTGGAAGTTGTTTAAGAAAAGGAATGTTTAGTGAATTTTAGCGTGGTTTAAAGCAAACGGCGTGTGATAAAACGTGTAGTAGTTTTGTGTTTTTCATATTGTGCTTTAAAATATGTGAAGTGATAAGTATTTATCTTTTAGTGCAATAAAATTTACAAAGGGTATTTCGTTATAGTGCTTTCTAGGAAATGTGTGTTTTTTATAGTGCTATTTACAGAAATAAGTGCAATTTTTTTAATACAGTGTATTTTGCCTTTGTAAATGCGTTTAACAAATGTTTAGTGAGCAAACGGTTTTTTGCATGCAGCTAATAAGTCCGCCGTCTACCCAGCATCTCCACCATGTTTACGTCCAGCTTGGGCGTGTTTTTTTATTTTATTAATTTTGGTACTGGGACTGGATTAAGACTAAGTTTTCTTAAAACACATTTTGAGCTACAGACGATAGAGCAATTTAACTGTTGCTAGAAGCCTTATGACAGCAGACTTTTGAATTTTAGAAGGTAGCTTGGAAGTGGTTCCTTGAACCATTTACAAGTTAACTCCTTTTAGAACTTGGCGACTGACGACAAACGCTGTTAGGAGTAATAGTTACTCTAGGTTGTATTGAAATAAAATACTGACAATTTAAATTAAATACAAACATTATTCAAGAACGTGTAAGTTTGACAAAGTTTGACAATTGAAAGATTTTAAAACAAATTCAAATGATAGCCAAGGCTTTGCAAATGAGGATTTGAGTCTCAGTCAACCACGAAAATTATCAACTACAAATCGGAGTGACAAATTTACTTACTTGGACTATGATACCGTTTTCGATGTGTCTTGTACGAAAATTGAGATTGAAGTTGTGCTGAGTATTTAATAACACTTCTATTTAAAGGTTTTCGTCCGTGACGAGGCAGGTTGCAATAACCTCGGTCATTTACTTGAAATCGTCACAACATTCGATTACCTTGTCATGTATACGTCACAATGAGTTGTAGCTTTTACTTTCCTTGGCTATATGCAAGACCCGGAAATCTGTCTAACTTACACGTTCTCTGTCGTTGCTATTTTATTTCCAAGTTTTACATTCTTTGAATAGTATTACACTTACAAATCATGATACCTTTCTTTGCTTTTTTATTATTTTGTAACCCACGCTTTCTATCCATATTATGATTTTATATGAAAAATAATACAATTAATTATTTCAGACTGAGTCAAATTCTGGAATAATATATATATAAATCACAGCCATATTCAATCCACTACTGGATGAGGCCTCTCCCCTGAGGGAGGAGATTGATCTACTGCTCCCACGCTGACCAGACGGGTTGAGAAAGGAGAGACTAAGATATCACTGTGATCACCACTGTCTTATTCATAGCAGCTCCCCAACTGCATCACGATGCTGGATGGGCACCGTTCCAGACCCACACGCTTTGGAAAAACTCCTTGGCAGCGCCGGGAATCGAACACGGGACCCCTTAACCCGTATATCGAACATCACAAATTTTTATAATTGATATAAAATTTTGGTTTGACATCTCGGGTGTCCCAAAGTAAAAAGAAACATTGACAGATCTAAAATATGAAATAGCAAATAAAAAATATATATATTTTTTAAATTACAAATCCGAGCCTTAGTAATTATATGTCTACAATACGGTATGCTTTATAGCAATAGTAGTAAAGGTATAGATGGTAATACAAACGATTATAAACCATAGTTGTTTGCAAAGTCATAGCCATTGAGCTCCATTAAATCGTGATGGAATGCACGAATAGTAGCTAAAGTTAGACGCAGGAAGAAGTGTTTAAATTCATTCGTCCATTATCTGTTTAATCCAAAATGTACCAAACTTTTATTCTAACTCAGCCTTTCCCGCTTGATATCGCTGTGTTGCTCGTTTTTAGTGGCTTCAGAGACTATCTTTAGAAGAAATGCAATTAAGCGCTCCAACATTATAAATTAGAGCTCAGTGGCAGAAAATGTTGGTCGAAGTTGTTGATTGTGTATGTTTCATCTCGAGCTTCACATAATAGACATTAAATTGAATTTGAATTTATTTATGACGTTTAGGCATCTATATGACAGGCCAGAATAGGGTAAGAGAGAGGGTGTTGGAAGATAGTCAGCCAGACCTCTAAGTTGAAGGTACAATCTCGACATTTGCCTGGTGTGACGAGGAAAAACCATAGTAAAACTAAGTGACATGGTCGTCCGCTAGTATTGAATCCAGAACCTCGCTAATGCTAAGGACCTCTACAAACTGAGCTACGACCACTCGGTTTAAGCCTATACTTGCCACATCTAGTGATGGATAGTGAAAATTTGCTCGATGCGAACGAAAGAGAATGTGGGGAAAATATTGTGTTCTTTTTAGCATATAAATTCCCTTAAAAAATGAGAATATATAAATTATTTTACGTTTCTAACACTAAGGTTAAGAAATATAAATGTCTTTTGAAAATACTAAGATGCATTCATCCTTTGCAATATCTACAGAATTGACTTGCGCGAGTGAATGACATTTAATGGAGTATTTGATAAACTTAATTCAATATCGTTACCATGGAAACAGTAAACATTTTAGAGTTTCAGTGTGCATGAAGCCCTAAAGTGTATTTCCGTGTATTAGTTTGTCAAGTTTGGTTGAATTAGGTTTAATCGTTCCTTCATTATGATAAATAATTACTATGGAAACGGTCAATATTCTAACATTTTAATGTGGTTTAAGCCTTGAGAATATTTTCCTACTCAATTATGTCGAGTTCGGCTGGGATAGGATTATTCCTTCCTACGTAATGTTCGAATATATAAATAGTACAACAGTATAGTTACTATGGAAATATAAAGGTTTTGACATTCTAGTACAGTTAAAGCCTTAAAAGCATTCGTCTCCATCACTTTGTCAAGTTTGGTTGAAATCGGATCAATCTTTCCTCAGTAATCCTCGAAATGATTTTAATAATTATATGTCGTTACCATGGAAACGGAAAATGACCTACCTTTTCCAAAATAGCTAAACCTTTAATAATACTTCCCTGCATCATTAATTTTACTTTGGCTTGAATAGGATTAATCATTCCTACCTATTCTTTGAATGTATGCGCCGTAACAACTGAGTATCCCTACAATAAAAACAGGGAATGTTTTCAATCCCCTTTTGCCTAATCCCATCTCGTCTAACGACCTTTTAGCTATTTACATCAAAATTCCAATCTCATCTTGATGAAGGCAAAAGAAGATATCCCGTTTGATCTAATCCCGTTTGGCATAAAATGGAAGAAGGGAATTTTGGACATATTTGAGATATCTTTCCCCTTGACTATCTTCGTCATTTTACATGTATAAAATCAACATTTCCTCAGAAATTACCATGAATATTCTTATTGAACGAAGATCATTGCCTTTCCACATGCAAATCACTACGCGTTTCTTTAGAGTGGTAGTTTTTATTGGAATGCAAAAATAATAAACTCCATGACTCACAAAAGCAGTTCCCGCAATACTTATTTTCAGCAATCTGGTCTACATTTCGTACACGTTGTTTCGTATTGTTTGAACTTGGCAATGTATTTTTAATTTTCTTTTTTGGATCTAATATTCATAATAAAAAGGATGTTATTTAGAATATAACTTCTCCCTCCAAAATTTAGAAAACCATACAAAATTATTTTAAGGACAGACAAATAGAGGCAGGAACAGTGGATGGCATTGTAAGAAAAGACCAACAAGAGGATGCCCTCAGGGATCGATGTTGGGACCAGTCTTCTGGGATGTCTGGAAACGTTAAACAAGATGTACGAGGTGGGGCATGTAGTGGGCTACGCAGACAATCAGGCGGTGATATTAAAGGGAAACAGTCGGAGCAGCATCGAAGAAAAAGTAAATAAAATAACACTAAAATTGACGTCGTAGTGCGAGGATAATAAATTAAAAGTTTCAGGAGAAAAGACAACATACGTTTTATTCAAAGGTAAATTAAATAGAGTAAGAGGACCAATAATTAAAATTAATAACAAATCAATTAAAAGAGAAGATAATTTTAAATATCTTGACATAATACTAGATGAATGACTAAATTTCAAGGAGCATACCAAAAGAGCAACAAATAAAACTATAAAAGTAACACTTAATCTGGTAAATATAGCAAACAACGATTTAAAGATACCAATAAAATTAATTAAAACGTACCAGAACGTCATCATGAAGTCCATAATTGGCTACGGTGCAATCGTCTGGTGTCACAGTATGAACAACATCACACAAATGCACACAGTAAACAGAGCACAAAGACAAATACTGCTCCGACTAACAAAAGCGTACCGAACAACACCGGTGGAAGCACTGTAGATCGCCACCTCGACGCTGCTCATGCACCTCCAGATCAAACAATTAGGGGCCATGTACTGGTTGAAGAAAGATAATTTGTAAAAAGTTAACGAAATTCTCAAGTCCAAGTTGAAGACAAAGCAACAACTAATGGAAGAAATAACCGCTGCATCGCAACAATTTTGGCATAACAGCAAAAAGGTAAGGCGACTCTACGCTTTCTTTCCAAATGTGGGTGAGAGGATGGATATCGACCGAGAAATTGATGAACTTCCTCACGGGACACCGCCCATATAAGAGCAAGTTAAAAGACATGAATCTTGTTGAAGCCAATATGTGCCACAACTGTGGTTCCCACTCCTGAGCACATAGTATTGCGATATACAAAAACTGAACATCTAGTAGAAGACGAACCAAGACTCCTGGAAGGCATGGAAATTGCGAAGACCTGAACATGTGGTTGTCCTCCGGGAACTCACTTAAAGTTCTCGTCATACCACAGGAAGAAGTTTATTCTTTGGGACGACCGCGGATAGAATTGGTACATAAAATGATCAACAAAAGTAACATCAACAAGGCCATCGAGAACCGGAAAAGCAGGTGAGGACTGCTGGTCAACAAGATACATAATTTATCCTAGTATCTATCCTGACATCCGAGAGACCGACAGTCCGAAAAATGGGATACGTGCAAAATCCCATCACGGATTAAAACGAACCAAAACAATAAACAAATAGACAATATGAACATAAACAAACCCGAAAACAACGTGAAATACAAACAATACGAAAACAGTGAAGTGTGAATGGAACTTGAGTGAAAGTGAAATGTGAATATGTTGCTAGAATCCAACAACTTCTGGCAGTGTCTTGCCGTGGAAAATCTGCAGCATTGAACGCTCGTAAAATACTCTATCTTCTTTTGTTTTACGTGTGGTGATGATTAAAAATTAGACTGTAAATAACAGTGTAGAAAAATTATCCAAAACAGAGGAACCTTAGTAAGAACATTTCGGTATTCCGAAATGATTTTGCAAACAACTAAGGAAACTATCTCTTCTGTGAATAAGTGATAAGTGTTTCAGTGTAGTGTGTGAGTAACCTTTCCAACCATGCAAAAATAGTAGAAATTGGTATTCCGGCTCACCCGAAAGCGGAGCCCACTCTCAGCAATGACTCGGGTGGGTACAGTGAACCTGACACAGAACGGAGTGTCAACATGGCAAAGAAGAAAACTTTCTTAGTATTACATTTTGAAAGGACCCCGCACAAATCTTGTGAGAAATGACTCCCGGTCAAATTGCTTGAAATGTTAGTATGTTGTAGAACGAAATCAAGTGAGCAAAAGACTCCATGTCCGCAAAGTCGAGAAATCAATAATTTTGGAGTTACGAGCAAAAATATATGCTAGAATGGTGAACACTGAGAGATCTTTATCTGACCTTTTTATCTTCATTTTTATATTTTTTTCTTGATGATATCAAAGTAAACTTGTTACAATTCACATTCTTTTACGTGTAGGAATATGAAGTTATACGTGCTTACTTTGATTTTTTAAATTAAGCGATCAAAATACTTCACCAGTGGAAAGCTCTTTAGAAAAATTACTACCTAACAAGTATTCAACGGAAAACTTGATTGAAATGAATTAAGTATGATTGATGTATAGTCCATATATGACTTATATCGAAATAAATAGTTCACATGTTGAAAAAGTCCTAAAGATACAAACAGGATTTTAAAATACCACCAATACGGACAAAATACGCATAGTGGAGCCGTGCAATCATTTTATTGGTGTTCACAATCATGTATGCGGTTATTGTTAAAATCGTGAACACTTTTTATTGAAAATAGAACCGTCGTTTGCTATACAGTAACTTTCAACTATACAGTTTTCAGCTAATTTTTAAACATACATTTCATTCCACGCCAAAGTACTGTGGAATTCAAACTGCTAACGTTATTGAATTTGAACTTATTATTAATTATATGTTACTAGTAGAGAACGAAAAGATGTATTGCAATAACGGAATAGAAAAAAGTGCAAGGTATTACGTAATCAGTAGTGTATAGGGTAATGTGTGAAAACCTGCCCAAAATACCCTCGGTTTACGGTCACTTTTGAGTTACGAAGTTTAATAACAAGCAAAAGATAACATAAAGTGGAAGCGTAAGCTGAAACAATACAATATCTAATGAAATTGTGATAACTATTATAGTTTCGGCATCAATTTCACGAAAGTGCTCTCCTTTTCGAGTTTAAGGGCAAATCATGTAACAATTTGCCATCCGATATTTTTTGAATATATTCCCATCACTGATCACAAAAATGCCGGATGCCAGAAAAAATACTTCACGGAGAGAGGGGAGGGGGGAAGCCGAAATTTTAACCGCTTTTATTATTCACTATATCTCCGTAACCATTGGAGATAGAGCATCTGATTTTTTTTTATTTTGTTTCCCAAATTATCTTCTACAATTCAATGTTAGTGCATTTTTGTGCTAAAGATAATGGTTGTCTTGCAATTTTCGTTTATACTCAGTATTGGTTGCGCATAACTGTCGACGGCAAAATCGGTCCTGAGTCCATACAGAGCTCTTGTTGCAAAGTAGAAACATGTCTAATCTAACTTAAAATCCCCCACTTTGAGAATTAATTTATGTACAATGGCACTGAACGAAATATAGTAGGAACCAGGTTTCAAAGTTGACTTCCAAGAGGCAATCATGAACGACTTGCCATCCACTTTTTTTCTTTTTTAACTATTACAATCTCTTCCTCTTAATATTCATCGTAACAATAAGAAAAAAAAGCGTGTGGCAGAATTTGGAAGATACAATAGAACCGTTCCAAGACAACGTTACCGCATCGCTGTTATATCTCTATTTCGTGCGAACACATAACAAAGAAGGAAAAAAATGTAGGCGCAAAGATCTTTAGATTCTTCCTCTTATATTAATAAAACAAAAGTGATAAAGGAATTTGTGATAACATACGCCATTACATGTATTAATCAGTCTTCTGCATCACTTTGTTCTTGAACTGAAGTTGAATTTTTACATTCCCTCGGACAAGTACACATTGGAGTGCACTATAGATCGTTTTTCTTACATTTGCATTTCACATCTCTAACACTTACACACTCAAGTTTCTGACAGCTACACGTGGTAATCTCTAAACAAGCCTTGGGAACGTCTTCAAGTGTTCTCAAGACTTGCGTCAGAGTTTGGTCCTCCAAGTGCCATCCGGAGTCTTCTGGTCTTGGAGGGTCGATCTCACGTTTATCAACGTTTTCCTATATTGCTATTTGGTAATGCGATCTCTTTATATGTTGTTTAAAAGCATCACTAGTTGGAGGTAATCTCTTCAGGCTGCATTTTCCTAGAAGTCGGAGCCTAGATTCATCACAAGTGTTCGCATTAACATTAAAGAGCTTTGTGAAGAACACTTCTGCAGATTCGATAACGCTTGCTGATAAAGGAACCTGTCCCAGAGAAAATAGAAGGTCACAGTTTTCTAAGTAACTAGACTAGCTCTTGATTTTTCAGTGAAATACAAGACGTACCCAAGACTTCAGCATCACTCATAATCGATGGACAAGCTTTAGTAATGGCTTTAAGGAAGTCTAAAGATGATAACACTTTTGGTGATTCAGGCAAGGCATTTGTGGAACTAGTTAAAAGCTTAAGAAAAAGTACTCAAGAGTAGATGTTGTCTTTGATCGTTATTTGGAATAGTCTCCTAAGTTATGCACCAGAATGAAAAGAAACTCATCATGTATGTACTCCAGTAAGACGTATAAGAGTAAACGCTGAAGTTCTACTTCCTCAAAAGTGGAAAACCTTCACAGCTCTTCTAGAAAATAAGGCGGATTTAGCTTTGTTTTTATCCAGAGCATTACTCTGTGTTGTCTTCAGAACTCTGTGTTCTCATTTCCGGTAGTTTTAAAAATGAGAAGACAGTTAAGTCAAATTTCGGCATCGATGTTCAAAATCTTGAAGGAAATCATGAAGATGCAGATTCTAGGATGATTGTGCATGCTGTGGATCATAATTCAAAAAGAATTGTTGTGATGAGCAGAGACACCGATGTATTCCTGCTGTTGGTACACCATTATGACAAAATACCTTATAAAGAATTGTACTTGTACATGATGGCGAGGACTTAAAAGAAAGAAGTTATATTGCAGTTAATAATCTTTGCAACCAGTTGTCTATGAATGAAGAGAAAGGCATAATGGCTTATCGGTAGCCTCGTCGTGGAACGGTTCTGTTGTAACTTCCAAATTTTGCCACATACTTTGTTTCTTACTGTTACGAAGAGTATTAAGAAGAACAGGTCGTAATATTTTAGAAAAATTGGATGGGGAATCGTTCATAATTGCCACTTGGAAGTCAACTTTGAAATCTGTTTTCTTCTCTATTTCGTTCAGTGCCATTGCACATAAATTGATTCTCAAAGTGGACCCAAGGCCGATTTTGACGTCAACAGTTATGCAAAACCAATACTGACTATAAATGAAAATTGCAAGACAGGTATTATCTTTAGCACAAAAATGCACTAAAATTGAATTGTAGAAGACAATTAGACAACAAAAAAAAAAAAATCGGATGCTCTATCTCCAATGGTTACGAAGATATAATGAATAATAATAGCAGATAAAATTTCGGCTTTGCCCCCCCGCGCTTCTTTCCCCCCATGAGGTATTTTTTTCTGCCATTCGGCATTTTTGTGATCAGTGATGGGTATATATTCAAAAAATATCGGATGCCAAATTGTTACACGATTTGCCTTTAGAAGTCAATTTTTAAGACCTGATGCCTAGACTATAACAAACTCCGTTTATTATATACATATTATTCACATTTGAGGTAAAAGCGCGTGTAGTACAAGGGTATGAGTGTGAAAGTGCTTGCGTGTCTTTGTTTACGCGCGCGCAAGCGTTTGTGTGTGTAACGTTATTTAAACGTCTACAACATCTAATGCTGCCTCTGTAGTTTGTTTGCAGCACAAAGGATGGCTTCGATCAGTTTCTTTGAAAATGTTTTAATATTCTGTTGATGTGCTTATCCCCTAAACCATAAAACTCTACCGATCTGAGCACAAGTACTTACAATTCTTCAACCAGGACGTCAATTCAACATTGAAGGTGCGAATTAATGGCGTTTGGTGACAAAAACGAGGTGAATTGCACTAAAAATCAAAGTACACTTAAAGTGAAAATATATCCCGAAAAAAGTTCACAATATGTTCCAGTTCCACTATGCGGATTTTGTCCGAATTGGTGATATTTTAAAATCCTGTTTGTATCTTTAAGTCTTTGTCAACACGTCAACTATTTATTTCTATGTAAGTTTTATATGGACTAAACATCAATTATACTTAATTCATTTCAATCACGTTTTCCGTTGAATACTTGTTAGATAGTAACTTTTCTGAAGACCTTTCCACTAATAAAGTATTTTGATCGCTTAATTAAAAAAAATCAAAGTAAGCACGTACAAGTTCATATTCCAGCGCGTAAAAGAATACAAATTGTAACAAGTTTCCTTTGATATTATCAAGAAAAAAATGGAAGAAGTGAAGATAAATATTATAATTCAAAATCAGGGGTATGTTCATCATTTTAGCATATATTTTTGCTCGTAACTCTAAAATTATTGATTTCTCGACTTTGCGTACATGGAGTCTTTAGCTCACTTGATTTCGTTCTACAACATATTAAAATTTCAAGCAATTTGACCGGGAGTCATTTCTCATAAGATTTGTGCGGAGTCCTTTATACAGGGTGTTCCGTAATTCCTATGACAACGTTTGGAAGTTGAAAGTAGACATCAAAACAAACAAAAAACTATATGGACACAAATTGGAAAGCGGCGTCCTTTACGAGTTATGGGCGTGGGAAATTTGGTGGCACGGAACTTTGAGACGCTATAGCACAAAGACGAATGACCGTGACACAGGCGGCGTGGAATTTCATAAAGGAAGTCATATGCGTTGTATCCAAAAATATCAAAATCAACTTCAGAACAATTGTGCAAGGGATTCCCCAAAGGAAGTGCGGGATTCCTGCTTATGTTTGCAAATAAAGATCGATGAAAATGAGCTGGAAAGGAAAGAGTATGTAATATTAAAGTAGAATTCGTCTGTGCCACTTCGATAGTACAAATAGAATCAAAGATATGGAGAATTGTGGGGTTGCTATGAGTGGTTGCAAAACTACCAGTAAACAAGTTGCAAGTGTATAACGTTTTTGAAATGTCACATGAAAGATAGTTGGTTTGCTGAGGGTTCTACGTACATGTGAAGCACTCAAAAGCAGTACAAAACGTTGTCTTATTATTGATCTGTGTGAGTAACAAATGATACTAGTAGTATTAAGCCGAGAATCATTGTGCAAAATGTGACTGGACTCTATTCTTGTTACATAATAATCAAAGTTTGTTACCAAACCACCCAGGGTTGCTCGAAAAACAACTGGCATCCATTCAAACCATGCAGCTAAACTCTTGGCTTTCTGCAACTCTACGGGGTGTATCTGAAACACATTTACAGTAGACTGTCCTAAGTACATACTATGGAAAAAAGTCACACATATCATTAAAGACAGACATGTGGTATTTGTGTTTGCGATGTACGCTATCTGCATTAACAGAGAACGTCATTGAGTGACATGCAAAATGAATGAAGCACTTTGTGTGTCTGCCTGCCACGCGGTATGTGTGTCCGAACCCTACTGCGACCGAACATCGTGACGGAAAGTTTCACTGGTGTAGGTCATTCTCACCAGACAAATGCTGAGATACCTTCTGTAAGGCCAGGGCCGTTGCTTTCCAAATCGTGGGTCCTTATCCATCCCGACCGGTGCTTCAGATACGTAATGGTCATAAATAACAAATACAGTAGTATGTAGTTTCGAAGTGTGTTTCTGGTTCCGAGAGTGTGTCTAGGGTATGACCGAACGTAATTGTTAAAACCCGAGTTCAAAGAACGAGTGAAGAGGGCAAAGACAGAAGGCGGTTTTGTACAATTTTGAAACGAATATCGAAGCTTGAGATATGCCACTCATTGTTGCACGTGTCCCCTGTGGGTGAGTGGTAACGCTCGCTTCCGTCTAACAAAGGGGTCCCGGGTTAGATTCCCGGTGGGGACACATATGGGTCGGAACCCACGTAAAGCTGTAGGTCCCGTCCTTAGAAGGTCTTTAGCTCGTTTAGGACGTTAATAACAATTCACGGACGCACGCATTGTGTCACATGTGCAGATCGTGGAAGTCATTAATATGAATGCATGAAGTACTGGACTATTTCTATTTATGAATGCTTGTCGATCGGAAACAACATGATGGCACAATGAAGACTGAACCATACGAGCCTTATCATTCAAGGTTGTCACAAGACACGCAGTAATCATCACCAGCTGAGCCAAAACCACAATTTGCCATTTTTGTTGTTCATAGTGGAATGTGTGTGTGTTCGACGTAACATAATCGAGAAAAGAAGCAGACAATACAACACTTTTGTGCATTTCAGGAAGAAAAGTAAATTTGCAGGAATAACGTGTATAATAAACAGTTCGTACTGGTTTTACCTTCCGAGTGCTTCACATGTCCAATCCTGGTTCTGACTTCGTATCCCATTTTACCAGAATGTGTATCTATCAACAAGCGCAGCAAATTGGTTCAACAAATACAAGCTTTTTCACATGGCTTTCCAACTGGCGTGTATGATGTTCACGCTGCGAGCCCCTGCACATAACTTGACGTACACCTATCAGTACAATCTTCTCCACCGTACAACAGTTTGCTTTGTGATCGAGGCCAGAGAACAGTCTCTTGTGATCTGATCGTGCAGTTTATTGCAATGGCCGAGTTCACGTTTGATGAGTATGCAGAAATGCTATTAATTTATGGCGAAGCTCATCGTCATGGAAGGCGTGCGCGTCTTCTTTACGCCGAGCGCTTTCCACATCGTCGAGTATCGTCACGTACTATCTTTGCCAGACTGGAACGCCGGCTTATGGAGAGAGGTACCTTCACCGTCAACAGAATCGACTATGGTGCTCCGAGACGCGTACGAACCCCGCAGTTTGAAGAGGATGTGCTTCGACGAGGGGAACGAGGGGAAGCAGTACCACTGTTTGGAGGGTTCTCCACCAAGAACACTTGCATCCATACCATATTGCGCGAGTTCCAATTCTTGGTCCAGCCGATTTTGCGCCACGTGTAGACTTCTGTCAGTGGATACTTCAGCGCTGTGCAGAGGATCCTGCATTTCTTCAACTGATACTCTTCACTGACGAGGCGACCTTCTCTAGGGATGGTGTGTTTAACTGTCATAATAGCCACATGTGGGCAGTCGAAAATCCTCATGGTGTTCGAGAGCGCGCATTTCAGGAACGATTCAGTGTGAACGTATGGGCAGGCATCATAAATGGACGATTAATTGGACCATATCTTCTCCCAGCTCGTCTCACCGGTGCCAACTACTTAATCTTTTTAAAGGAGATACTGCCAGAGTTACTGCAAGACATTCCTCTTGGAATCCTTACATGTGGTTTAACACGACGTTGCGCCTCCCCACTTCACACGGGCTGACCTAGATCATTTAAACACTTCCTTTGGACAAAAATGGATTGGCCGTGGTGGTCCAAGAGCATGGCCACCACGCTCGCCCGACCTGACGCCACTGGATTTCTTTCTGTGGGGTCACATGAAGACGTTGGTGTATGAGACCCCGGTAGAGTTGAGGAAGATCTCGTGGCACGTATTGCAGCTGCGGCTGAGGAAATCCGAGACATTCCAGCCGTTTTCGATCCCGTCTATGTGAACATACGTCGTCGGTGCGAGGCATGCGTCGCTGTTAGTGGGCGTTCCTTCCAGCAGCTCTTGTAGTACATGTCGCTTCATGCAATTGACTCCCCACATACGTCAGTTGGATCGTCACAATGAGTACTCTTCGGTTCGAACTTGGTAAGTGGTACGTACTGACCTAGTGACCAGTGTTTCCTTTGTGAGTGTTCAGAGTGTCTTGTATTGCAAACATACTTGTATTGTGCCTTTGTCGCACGGACCCTTAATGTCCGCCGCAGGTTCTCGCAGTGGTGGTTGCTTGTGCAAAGAGGACAAGATTGCGTGGTACTGTTCGTTTCCCAATTCTGTTGTCCTTTCTATTCGAATGCGTCCTGATCTGCATACTATTTTGTTAGTTCATAGCTTCAGCATACGTTTCTAGGACTCACGATCACACGGTGAAAAGTCCTTCAAACCTCCTTACTTCCCTTCACCTATCACTGCAGTTTTGTGTTAGTGCAAACATTGAAACAACGTATGTCATTTTTACTGTAGGGTGCAGAAGGTAACAGGACAATCTACGAGTTGTAGACGACAGGTTAGACGACACAGTAATACAGACAGTAGAACATACTATTTTGTGGGTTCAGTAACAACGTGTTACCAAAATGACTCCGTACGTGTGTGTGGTAATACAAATGGAGAGTGCAACGTTGTATGAATTAATAACACATTAATCTACCCTTCAATACACGAATCTTTCTGGTATGGTTGAAACTTATTTACTGGTAGTTATGCAACCACTCATAGCAACCCCACAATTCTCCATATCTTTGATTCTGTTTGCACTATCGAAGTGGCACAGACGAATTCTACTTTAATATTACATACTCTTTCCTTTCCAGCTCATTTTCACTTATCTTTATTTGCAAACATAAGCGGGAATCCCTTGCACAATTGCTCTGGAGTTTTGATTTTGATATTTTTGGATATAAAGCATATGACTTCCTTTATGAAATTCCACGCTGCCTGTGTCACGGTCATTCGTCTTTGTGCTATAGCGTCTCAAAGTTCCGTTCCGCCAAATTTCCCACGCCCATAACTCGTAAAGGACGCTGCTTTGCGATTTGTGTCCATATAGTTTTTTGTTTGTTTTGGTGTCTATTTTCAACTCCCAAACGCTGTCATAGGAATTACGGAACACCCTGTATGTTACTAATCAGAAAATTTATTTTGGAATACTGGATGTTTGTGTTGTCTTGTGATGTCTTGCTTTTGTCCTAAGTGTTAAATGTTCTTCTGTATAAAACATAGAAATATTAAAGAAACAAGATAATAATACCCCTCAAATTTGAAACACAACACCAGGATTACATTCTGGACGTCTGGTCCAAGAAGAGACCCGCACCGCGCTAAGTCTAAGACGAAAGAAACAAAGGAGCTTCTCGGACTGCCGAAACTCCGGTAGTCCGAGAATATCTAGGAACAGCCTGTCTCAAATTGAGGAAAGCGAACAACTTCTTGTGATGCGTTTCCTGGGAAGCGCGCAACTCAATTTGAGCAACATATGCTGAGAGACAAGGGTGGAAGGTGGGTCCTCAGTGTAAATATAATTACTTCTCTCTTGTACTGGAAATTACTCCAACCTAAAATAGGTCCAATGAAATTTTATTATTGTTAAAAGTTCTTTCTTAAAATTGAGAAAATATTACTCATCCTTGACAATCCTATGTTTGTACTTGTGTACCAAGTAACTTCTTGAAAGTGAGAATTTGTTCTAAAATTGTTTTGAACAGGAACTGTTTTAAATCGAGAAAACTTATCTCATTTTTGGGATTAAGTTTTTGTCTCGTTTTTCAGACGAAATATGGATTGGTTTAAAATTGAGAATATGGTTTTCCATTTTTGAAAACTTTTGTCTCAAATATAAGAATTCGGTTGATAATAATAATAATAATAATAATAATAATAATAATAATAATAATAATAATAATAATAATAATAATAATAATAATAATAATAATAATAATAATAAAGTTTACTATTTCTAATGGAAACCACATCAATTGAATGAATGTGGACAGTTCAAATCACTGCAAGTTGCAAGCTAGAATCAACCTGGAATCCTCTTCTGAACTTTCTGAAGAGTCAAAAATGATTATTATTCCATATAGGTCAACCGGAGACCGAAATTACTCTTTCCCAAACATCTATTAGACCTTGAATCGGCCAAATACAAGGTCTTGTCACATGCACCACAGACTGTACTTTACACTTCGTACGCAGAGCAAACTTACTATAATACTTTTAACTGTTGCTATGAACTGTTACAAGGATAGTTACGAAACATTTACTACATAACATACAACATGTTACAGGGATTGTTATGCTCAACCTATTGCATTTGCTACTAAATTTCAAGAAACTGTGCAATAAACACCCATGATATAGGAAAAAGTCTATTTTTTTCAAGTTGGCGGCCGAAGGTACCTAAAATACATGATTACCATTGAGGTACATCGCTTTGGGTCGAAATATGTTGGTTTGGTTGAAGTATTTCCATAAACGACGAAGATATAGAGAAAAGTCAATTTTTTCAAGATACCAAAAATGAATTAAAAACATTCAAGTACATGGATTGGGGTCGAAATATGTTGGTTTGGTTGAAATATTCCCATAAACGCCGAAGATATAGGAAAAACAGAGCCGCCGTAGCTCAGTGGTAGAGCGTTGGCTTAGCATTCGGGAGGTCCTGGGTTCGATCCCAACGGTCGACCATACTGACTGAGGTTTTTTCTCAGTTACACCAGGAAAATGCCAAAATGGCACCTTCAGCACAGGCCTTGGCCGACACTTTTCCGAATGCTTTCCCCTTCCCTATCCCAACCTGAACCTCAGATGCCTAAAGGCCATAAATAAAAATTCCAGAAATATAGGGAAAAGTCAATTTTTCAAGATGGCGGTCGGTGGTACCCAAAACACATGAAAACCATATATTTAAATTGGTCTGAGTCGAAATGTATAGGTTTGGTGGAGATATTCCCATAAATGCTGAAGATATAGTGATACATTCGTTTCTTCAAGATGGCGGTCGAAAATAGCTCCAATACATGGAACCGCTGAAGTACAATCAATCGTGCGGGTAGAAGATACATAATACAGAATGATGCATGTCGTCCTGAGTCGCAATAAGTTTCTTTGGGCGAAATATGCCTTTTGTATAAATCTTAGTCAGCAATATTGGATTCAAGATGGCAACATTTTAATCATTTAATGTGTTTCTCGTAACCTAACCTTGATAATATACCTCCACGCCAAATTTTGCTTCACTAGCTCTAGTGGTTATCGTGACCAGACCCTTCGCGGGATTGCATCCCCATTGTACACATCTACCCAAGTACCCCCTGGTGGCTACGCCTTCATAGGTGAGGTTTGCACCATTTATTGTAAAATACTCTGGGTCATACACCTTCATACCAAATTTCGTTTCTCTAGTTCGAACAGAGATGATAATTGTTTTGGGGCGGCCATTTTGAATCCAAAATGGCGTTTTTTTTAAAATGTAATATTTTCCTAAAATACTCGTGATAATACATATTTATGCCAAATTTCGTATCTCTAGATGAAACGACGTGGAAAATGGGTTGGTTTGGCGGCCATTTTGTATCCAAGATGACGACTTTTTGAACATTTTGTAAACTTTTCTTAACCCACTGATGATTTTATACCTTCGTACCAAATTTAGTGTTTTTAGCTCCAGCGGTTTAGGCTACGCACTCTATACAACAATAGGTCTGGTGACCATTTTGGATCCAAGATGGCGACTTTTTCAAAATGTTGCAATATTTTTCTAAACTACTCGTGATAATACACCTTTATGCCAAATTTCGTATCTTTAGCTCAAACGGCGTGGAAAATGGGTTTTTGTACCCCAATTTAACCCTTGTATAGTATGCTATAGCATAGTAAAATATAAATGCATAAAGAAAGCACACAGAGCGTTCTTGTGTATGTTAAACAATACACATAGTCATTTCAAAATCTTGAACTGAATAAAAGTCAAATTAAAACTCAATATAAAACGATACTTAAATGTGGTTTTAACAGAGTTCTATAACAACTACTATACTTGAACAAAATATGTGATAATTTAAAGTTAAATTAGGGTAATTAAATACTGATCAAAAGTGAAAGAATATCGAAGTGTGTTGTGTTAAACTTGCTTTGTCAATTCCGTCCGCCACAGTGTGTTATCGTGATAATTTCTCAGCGATTCTCTTCTCCAACCCATAGTGTCTATCCCGCTACGTGCACATGTGGCAATAAATAGATCAGGAGAATATCACGCTATGGTGAAACATATTTAAAATCCACGTGTGGAAGTACCATTGTCCCTTTCACATAGACCATCGGTCGCATGTTCTTTCTCACGTTGATTTTAAAAGCATTTAACCACTTTCTGTGGTGTGGTTTGGTTTATTGAAATTTTTAGCACACGCAGTCAAATATGTCTTCTTAACCCACCAATTAATCATTTCATACTTGTCCTACCTTTGAGAAAAAAAGTGTTCCTGACATTTGAATTTTATTTAAGACCTTTAGGCATCTTCGGCTCAGTTCGAAGTGTTCCTGGATCCAACTTGGGTAAGGCTATATTCAACCTTATTGAGTTTCACATACAGTATATTTATCGACAACAATCCCCCGAAGTTCTCCGAATTGGCTTTTTGAGATATGCCGTGTTTTTTTCGTCGATAAGGGCTATCTGTTCAACTATATCAGTTTCTAGGGTCGGGAAAACCGGAAGGAAGAGGGGAGCTGCGTTCAGAATTTGCGAGCTCATTTTCTTTACTATTGTTACCAAAGAATAGTATTATAAACACATTTCATGTAAACGTACAAGCTTCAAAATTTAAACTTAGAACTATTCCGTTCTAAGCTAAATATGATCAAACTTATTTACTTAACGTAATCTAACCTAAAGTAATGAAATTTAATCTATCCTAACGAAAGAAACAAACTTGATAGAAGGAAACAAAAAAAATGAAAAGCATAAAATCAAACCGTAAAGACGATCTAAAGAACAATACCAGTGGCGAATCCAGAAAGGGGGTGCAAGAGGCTTTCTCTTAAAGAAAAAAATATTTTAATACCGGTAGTATTATTTCAACAATTTATCTCAGAGAAAGCTTCATTCAATATGTTTCTGAACAAATTTAATTTTCCTAGAAATATAAATTTGTGAAGACATCGGTGTCATATTCCATGATAACCGTAAGCATATGAGAGAAAATATGATAAATTTAAACTTAAAAAAAAGTTCAGTTAGCAGAAAAATGTCCCTGGTCTATTCCTCCTGCGCCTCTCCTTCACGAAAATGCTGGATCCTTTACTGAACCATACTACCCTAATCTGGAATAAAACCGAACATTTGTTCATCTTACCTTATTCGTTTCCTCAGGTGCCTCCAATGTCCACAAGTCCCATCATGACGTAATTGGAAATAACTACATCTTCCTCTTCTTCCATCTGATTCTGGTTTTTATCAATAGAGAGAGCGAAGAATTTAGAAGGATCTGTAACAAAGGAACGATTAATTGCATACTCTTAATTGTATATCTTAGAAATATGAGCATTTTATTGAAAATAATGGTCATTCTAGAGAGGGTGGGAATATTCTGTTTGCTTTTCCTCAACAAATTCACAAGAAACGAATACTCTATTCAAATGGTCATTATCGAGAAATGATTGTCCACATGGCACCGACCTGAGACACCAGTTACCATATAGTTTGTAAAAGAAAAATGCACAATACTGTACATTTTAAAGTCACAAATGACATTATTTTTTCAGTTATATTTCGAAACTCTTACATCATATTTTATTAAAGCATGACACTCCTTACTTTATAAATAAGGAATACACAACAGGTGCATCAACAAAAGCAAAAATCTTTTGATGCGAATTTCAAGCTGATGATGGTCAAATACGCAGAACAACATAACTTTCAAGCTAGACATTTTGGAGGGTCCGACAGGAATAAAACGGACGGGAATAGAAGTGACCGACCATCAACTGAGAAACTCTTATTCTATACACGGAAGTCTACCCGAGATTCGAGTCTGGAAAATTTGAGAACCTGGAAACAGCAAGCGGTGTGTGGCGTTTATCGCAGACAGTCTCACCGCGCATCCTCACAATACAGTGTCAGTACAGTACAGTACAGTAAAAAAAAAAAAGCGCCAGTGCAGCGCACTGTCGGACTGGGCCCCTCAGGGGCCCCGGCTGGAAGAGCAGTTTAGTTGCCCCACGGTAGGAGTTGTATACATCTTGTAAAATACGGGATTGTCCCTTTCTCAGAGTTCTGTCCTGGTGTCCCAAAAACGTTTGCCGGAACGCTAAAATGTCCCGTGTTTTGTTTATGGAATACAAACTACAGCGTCAATAGTTATTAATGAGGTCAGTCAACAAAAGACTAACATGATAGCTCATTGTCTCTCCCACAAAGTCATTTAATTTATACTACTTTCGTGTGACGGACAGACAATAACTATTTTAGTTCGACAAATTTAGCGTTTAGTTGTAGTAGCAACATAAATAACCGAAGACAGAAATACATTATTCCAAAAACAACTTTTTTGGTGTTCAGGATACAAAACAAAACAATTGTTTTCCCATATCAATTAGAATTTTCCTCATCACATATGCAATTATGCTTAAAAACGAATTTTTTTAAATGAAAACATTGTTTAGAATACGAAACAAGAAATATATAAGAAACACTCTTTAATAAACACAGCTTTATTCCGAAATCAAAAACACCTTCAGAATCCTAATTTAATGCACTTTCAAGTAATCTACTCGAAATTACGATTTGGAAACATTTACCTGGTCATTCCCTGGAGTGATTGGAGACCAAAAAATGTTCTTCACAACCTCAAAAACTTCAGACGCCATATTGTATTTGCTATAACTGATAGGAAGCTCCCCGCTAAAGCTACGTTTTACAAAGCACCAGACCTTTACGATAACCACATTAACTCATAGATAGTGCAAATACAGTAGTAACTTGGAAACACACATAGGCGATATTAGGAACAGGGGCGATATTTGGAACACCTACCCTAACGTGTTCACTATAGACAGGATCATGAATTTTATCATGTTTTAAAGTTATCGGAAACATGCTCCAAATAGCCGGTTGCAGGTCTCTAGGTCACCCCTGGACTGAGATATGGGGGTGGAAAGTCCCCATAAGAAAAACATGGGGAATGAGGTGTCATTTTAAATTTTAATAATCGAGAACTACCAATATTAGTGTCAAATCCATAGTTTTTTGGAATCACTGAGATTAATATTGTCACTTTTACTGGCTCAAAAGCTGAAAATGCCTAGCCCAACAAGATAGCAATAGCGATTAGTAAACCAATGACAATGTGTCGCAACGGCATCTGATACGTATGACTTGAAAACGAGGAAGAAAAATCGAAAAAAGAATCAGAATTATTTACAAACAGTTCCTGTTCCGGAAACAGTTCCTGCTCCCGTTTTGAAGAATGGGATCTGCGATGTATCTTGTAACAATTATACTACAAGTTAGTGGGCGCTTACCCTAAATTGGTTTTGTTCCCACTCCTCCATCCCCGCCCCAGGGAGGGGAGGATGAACGTGAACTGCATACAAAGTATCACTATTCATCTCAGCGACCCCGTAAAGTAAACAGTGGATTCGACATTAATATTGGTCGTTTACGGTTATTTTTGTCACAGTCTCCCACTTCCAGGGGGTGGGGAAACTTGAAGTGACAATATTCATTTCAGCGACTCCGACAAAATAACCCTTGAAAACCCATTAAAAGAAAAAAAATGTTCTTATTATAAGAGAATACTTCAAAACAAATTAATTTTTATATTTTAAAAATACACCGAACTCGGAACGGATAATCAGCAAACAGGATAATACGCACACGGATAATCGGGAGTTTGCTGTATATAAAAATATTTTATTTGTTGTTGTATACCTTCGGTATATGTCGCTGACACATGTGGATCTTCATGTTCTTGGGCAGTGGAATTTGGAAATGACAACTTCATTTGCTTCGGATCCGAGGCACACAACTTCATTTTTTTCCTTTTCAGTGTCCCGTCTTTTCTTGGAACCACTATTATATGACCAAGAAAAGTAATACATTATATTTTCGGTGTTGGTATGCGTACAGAACTATGCTCATCAATTTATTTTCGAGCAGAATGAATGAAGTATTCATTTTACGTTAAAAATCCTTAAATATCTATTTACATATGCAATATGCAAAATGTGTAATTATCCTAGCTCTACTGATAACATAAATTCAATTACTGTAATGTAGAAAAGGGGTCCCATTCTGTTTGCTCTATAGTAAATTCAGGCTATAATGATCACCATAATTGAAAGAAAAATGACGGAAGTGCTATGTTTTCTAAATGCTATTTCTGTTGTACATCGCAGAAGGAGCTCGTAAGGTAGTGGGGGCCTTCTGGACGTAGTAAGATCTACAGTTGTCTTTCTGTGGGAATACTCAGTGACGTGCATCTGATGTAGGCCCAAATTTCGTGGTTCTTTTTGTTATGTTGTAGATACTTACATAAGGATTAA
>JAGDQP010001143.1:0-67257 GCA_022664845.1 Lepisma saccharinum | reverse complement strand
TATATATATATAATAATAATAATAAATCACAGCCATATTCAATCCACTAGTGGATGAGGCCTCTCCCCGAAGGGAGGAGTTGGTCTACTGCTCCCACGCTGACCAGACGGCCCTCTGGCCCTGGCCAGTCCGAGACTGGTGCAGCGAATCTACTAACAATCGCGAAGGTTTCGGTCCTTTAATAGCATCTCAGACACATAAACATTAATTTTTAGAAGTTAGGTAGACAACACTAACAATTGGGGTGTTTAGGGCTAGAA
This sequence comes from Lepisma saccharinum, assembly GCA_022664845.1. Classification (NCBI taxonomy): domain Eukaryota; kingdom Metazoa; phylum Arthropoda; class Insecta; order Zygentoma; family Lepismatidae; genus Lepisma; species Lepisma saccharinum. The sequence goes on along the minus strand of JAGDQP010001143.1, from coordinate 66,997 downwards.
ATACCTAGAGATTTTTTGTATTGAATCGAATAATGTTTATTCGTAGTTTGGTGTTGATATATCTAACGATATGGAAGAAAATGATAAAAAGTGAATTTAGAAATATATTAGCAATGCTGACAACTGGTTTCCTTGGGGATAATGACACACCCACATGAATTTTCTATTGAGTTCAATAATGTTGATGCTAAATTTGATGTGAAAACTCCTAACGATGTGGAACCAATTTGCAAAATTAATTTTTAAATAGATTGGCAACACTAACAACTAAGACGCTTGGGGATAGGCACACCAAAACTATTTTTCTATTCTGTAGAATGATGTTTATGCAAAATTTGGTACAGGTATGTCTAACGAAATGGAGGCAATTTGAAGAATCCATTAGAAAGGTTGGCAACACTTAGCCTCTGCATCAATCAAACCGGTTCTCGCCGCTCTGAGCTAGTCTAGCTAAGACTTTTGCAATGACACTTCAACCACCTGTTTACACTTTATGGTTCCTGATATTTATTTTCTGGACACGGATGGAGTGAGCTGGATTAGATGGAAATCTGGAGCCCTTTTTATTGGTTACGTTTCCAAGGTACCTAAAAGTACACTTCCTCGTACAAGCTGTTTTGGTAGTCTAGATAAAAAGTAAATAGGAACAATGTTAGTGGGAACTCATTCAAAACCTGGATCATGTCGGTAATAGATTAATGTTTTAACTATCAGGGCAACGAAGACAAAGTAAGTCCGTGATTTGCCTTGCTATACAAAGAAGTTGAGTGAGACGAAGTTTTTCTATACATATTATGAACATAATCATACACAAAGTGGCTACCAAGCTATTCGTTTAGGTATCATACCAGCATTTGGCCGGCGAAACTGAAGGAACCACGGAAAAAGCTCAGTCAGTATGGCCAATCTGATATACGGAAATTAATCACTAGATGACAGCGGTTGAGTCAAAGCTTGCTAACATTGTCTATAAAGACTGAAGCATTCCCTACGCCAAATCATCCAACATAGGTTGCATCACAATTTTAGAAAAATCTTATTTTGAGTTCATATAAGTCTGAGGATATCAGAACAACTTTTAAAAAAAGAAATAAATAATAATATGCCCTTATTTCTCCCGGAGCGACCATGTTTGAAACATGGGGAATGTCGTTTATGCTCCCGTAGACGTGTAGGAAAACTTAAAAATACGTATATACATAAAAGAGCTCGAGAGATGAAACAAAAACTCTTGTGTATCTCTTGAAGTGTATTTTGAAGATTTGGAAGCAACTTCTCTCAAAATGAATTCCTTCATTCTAAAAATGAGGCTGAAAAATGATTAACGAAGTGTATAAAATTGGATTTTTAAACAATTTTTGGTGTGCAAAGGAGTTTAATATAAGGCCGCAAGTTTTTGTAATATTTAGAGCTACTAACAGATTGTCTGCATTCAAAAAATCTTGGCCTTCAATCACTCCCTTTTTATCATCTTTTTTTTTTTTTTTTTAAATATTGCCATTCACCAAAAAAATGCCGGATTGGGGCTTAAATATCTCAGGTGGGTCCCTATGAAAAGATCTTAAATTTAGTGTCAAGGAAGCCACAACCAAAATGTGTTCAACCCACAATCAAAATTTCAACTTGTAATTCGAAGTGGTTTGTTAAGTGCAAGCGTAAAAATCTTTGGTAAACTTTATTTTTATATTGGTCAGTCTAGTAACATTGGACTTCGGCCCCGTCACGATTTGCCCTTTAGCCATTAAAATCCACACCCATGTCCCTGCCGGGACTTAAACCCGGGACCTTCGAGTCGTTGGCCTACCGCCGTAGACCGCACGGCCACCCAGCCGGCGTCAGTGCAAGCATTACTACGCTAGTTGAAAGGAGCAATTTTAACTCTCACGAACTACCTCCTATTGGCCAAAGAACTCGAAAATAAAATCTGCAAATTTTCGTATGATTTGAGCACATAAAAGGCATCCTTGACACCAAATTTCAGATTTTTTTTCATGAGGATCCATCTGAGATATTTAAGCCCGAAATTCGGCATTTTATTTTTAGCGCAGGACAATGTTTGAACGCCCGTAGGAAAAAAGATGTGATTTAAGGCCATGATTCCTTCTGCATGCAGACAATCTGTTGGTAGGTCTAAATATTACATAAAGTTGCAGCCTTATATTAAATTCCTTCATCCCCACAAAAAAGTGGCTTCAAAATCCAATTTTATAAAATTTGTTACTATTTTCTTCAGCCTTATTTTTAGAATAAAAAAAGTCATTTTAGAAAAGGTGCTTCTACATCTTCAAAGTACACGTCAGGAGATACACAGCCATTTTTGTTTCAACACTCTAGCTCTTCTGGTTTTTGAGATATTTAAGTTTCCGTACATGTCCACGGGAATAAAATACGTCACCCGCTATGTTGGAAACATGGTCGCTCCGGGAGAAATAAGGGCATAACATTTGTTTTCAAAAGTGTTTCTTACATTTTCAGATATGTAGGAACCCACGCACGAAAAATTAAAATGCTCTAAAATGGTGATGCAACAATTTTGTTTCTAAAATTGCCTGATTTGTCATGGAATGATCCCTAGATCTTATCAGGTATAGTATCTAGAACAGACTCTCAGTCCACTTTCTTATAATTTCTTTATCAACTAGTTTTAGTCGACATGGTAAATCATTCCTCAGGCCTGAAATGGGTTTAGTTTGCGTGTGCTACATCATAAATTTTAATAATAGAGCCTATAGGACGAAAATATCTAACAGGAAAAAGTAGGCGCATTTATAGAATAGAATACATTTAAAATACGAAGGGAATTCGTCATTGGCGCAGTTCCGGCGGTCCATTGGTCACGGTAACAGAGTTTGGATCGGCACTAAGTAGCCACGCAGGTTCGAGGCCTGCTGCCGGCCATCTTTAATTAGGTTTCGCATTTGTTTCACCGAGAGAATACCGAGAGTGTACTTTGACAAATAGCCATGGTACCTTCCTCATTCTTGCCTTATGAACGGTGCTCACTGAGGGTCGCCATCTCTTACATAAGAGACGGACTTAGTACATATGTGCTTGTCCACCCTATAGAAAATATAAAAAAGTTAAATTGGAAATTGCAAATTTTATACGTATTTAACCTCAGGTTAATAAATTAATAACAAGGACTTTTTATATTTTTCTTGTTTCGTATAATCGGTTCTTCTTTCCTTTTGAACGAGAACAATTTTATGTGCAAGGTAACTTCCAAGGAACTGATTTTTATATCTGAGTGAGCGAAGTTTTTATTATTACATTAATAGCAGTAATATTTGTTGTTTTAGTATATAGAAATTATCTGTACATCCTTTAACGTTGTTTAAATGAAATATCTCGTTTCGCAAACATAGTTCACAGACCAGCTCAATTTCAAGAATATGCAAAGGGCTGATGATGTACCCCAGTTGGTAGAGATCGTGGGTCCAATCCCAGAGGCCGACTATCCTGGCAGAAGTTTTTCCAGATTTTCCTGTCACACCATGTAAAGGCTTGGATGGTACCTACAAATAGGTCACTGCCTTTCAACATGCTTTTTATCCTTTCCCAGCCTGAGTCTGAGATACCTAAATACCATAAATAAATCTGTCGGGAAGGGCGTAAGCCATAGTGCTGTTACCACCCATACAATTCATTTTTTTATCTTACCATATATAAATTAAAATTTTAATTGAAATATATTCATTCGATCAAACTTTATCAAACTTGCAGCACTTTCGAACAAGATTTTAAGTTCCGCAGTGGCAATCAGTCACGAGCCGATATTTGAAAATGAAATGAAGACAGTTTTCTTCACGCAACAAACATAAACAATGAACGAAACCAGATTGAACAAAATAGAATGACTGGGCTTTCCAAGTCCGGCGTAGAAAATGTCGCCTTCGCGCAGGCCTCAGAAGGTCGCGCCAGAATGAAACACACAAGAGACAAGGACGAATCGGGAGGATTTAGAACATCCCAGAGTCACCTGTTGAGGAAACTTGGAATTTGAAGAATTCGAGCAAGCTGGTTCAACTTCACACTGGATTCGTTGTATAACTTTTGCCGTCTGACGGAAGTGAATAAATATACGTTAAAAAGGAAACAAAATGTATTAGTTTACTATCGATTTTCATATTCGTTGTTTATTCCACAACAGCAGGTCGTTTAAAACAAACTTAGCCCTCTCCATTCTATGCCCTAATTGCGAGCCTATGCTTTAAGTTGCCATGTGGTAATAGCGTTCATTTAGTTTTGATGAATTTTAATAGTACACTTAATATTGAGCGTTCACAATTTTTTTTAACAATATAAAATGATTCACTAAGTCCTGGAAGCAGTAGGTAGAACCGAATAAGCAGAAATTTTAGAGGCCGTGCAGTGCAGGTAGGTCTAAGTTAATTACGTTTTTTCTTTAACATACCTAAATTGTCATTAAATTTATATTTGAAAGACTCAATGCAAAATAGCGCTATACCACATTTTTCTCATTCTGAGAAAAGTGTGTGTAATGTTTTTTTTTTTTAATCTGAAAATTAAATGTATTTATATTTCTTTTAAATGTATATGCTAAGGAAAATGTAATAAAATGGTCATTATGCATAATAACCGGATATTATGAAGAATCACCAAAGTAAAAGGTAAGTTTGATAATTTTTCCTTTATCATTAACTTTAACCGGAGATGTTACACATTTTCCGTAATGACACGGTAATTCTAATAAATGTAATTGGTTTAATCATTTTAACCGTTCATTTTATATACTTTCCATAATGATTCGGTTTCTGTGAGAAATTCCTTATTAGAAATGGTAAATTGCATTACAGGCTTATTGGAGTTACGGTTACAATAATTATTGTAATAGAAGCAACTTTTAAGAGTACAAGTAATTTTCAATGAGATACACTAGGAGTAAGCGAATACAAGATTAAACTTTATCATGTTAGTAATTTAGTTCAGCAATAAAAATAGAAGAAGTCTATTGAAAAAAATATTTAGAAATACCCATGCACAATATCAAACATGAACGAATTATATTCTGATCATGGCTCTTTTCCAGTATACGAGGAGAGAGGGAAAATTTATGCTTTGTTTAAACATGGCAGACTATCATGGCACAGCCTATCATTTCTTTTACACTTACATTTACAAAAACTACACTTGCCTTTGCATGCATACCTTTGGTAGTCCTGACCTCCTGAAATAGATGCTTTTCTTGCACACTCTCGTAACGAGACAGTTATGTCAGGTACTTCATTTAACGCTGTAGATCACCCCCGCCATCTTGGTACGCACCTTCCATTGATTTACACGGGAATTGTTTTACTCATTTTATGCCTCTCGGATGTAGAATATTTAAGTTCTGCTTTCACAAAATTTGTCTTGGTGGTTATTTTGACTCTTGTATAGTTTTGGTTTGTGAAGTTTCTCCAAATATATAATTATAATGTATTATTAATAGTTTGCTACATAAATCACAATATGTTAACGGGAAATTATACTGTTCCTGTGTAAAATATTGCATTTCTATAAAGTAGCATGAGTAAAAGAGAGCATGACGATAAACTGTGCGAAAACACAAGTTAAAACTATACTCCTGAAAAGTATAAGACGAGTAAAACAATTCCCATGTTAATCAATGGAAAGTGCGTATCAAGATGGCGGGGGTGATCTACAGCCTTTGAAATGAAGGTTTCCTCACAAACGTCAAACTGATTTCTAGTGTTCATCTGCGCAAGACGTCCGTATTTTGTTCAAAGATGATAATGCTTATCATTGTCAATAGCCAATATCACTGCTAGTAAATTTCGTCGGTCACTTCTGGCTCTGTTCACGTCTGGCACTCTAAGCTTCCCTGTATCACTACTTTAGTTGGAAACATACGCAGCGACATTTTCTTCATCTTATTAGCGTGGACTTCTAATGCAGCTTTAGCACAAGTTCTTTTCTTCTTTATTTGTTTTTGCCTCCTTTCGATTGCAGAGAGATGCATCACTTCGGAATTATCATCGACATCACCCAATGGTTCAGACATCATGACATCTGAAACATTACCTGTAGTATTTTCTTCGGTATCATTTTCTTGTGTAGCGTTTTGATTATTCCTTCAATACGATGTTCATCTTCTAGAGATTCAATTAGAGCTTAAAGATCATCTCCGCTGTGCAGATTTGGTCGGTCTTCGTGAGGATAGACGAAGTCCATCTTTGGCTGGTGTACCAAACCAATAAGTTTCAAGATACTACCTGTTTGGGTAGAAATACAAGGATTTTATCCCTGGTTGGGATGATATTAGGAATCAACAACCGGGGGTGAAATCCTCACCCATCAGGGAAAATCCCCGGCATCCCCCCGACAAATCGAACACTGGCTAGCAGCCCACTTAGTTTAGTTGTTGACAGAAATTGGCGCGTTTCGATTGTCGACAGTGCCGAGTGTTCATTGTTGACGCGGAGAAGGGAGTGGGGAAATACGGTGTGAGGTGCACAACAGCTTTTTTAATAGACTGCAACGTCAATGTTCACAAAATAAATTAACTTACGTCGAAGAGGGTGATTTATTACTTTTACCGTCATGAACTGGTGACTATGTATAACTTCCGGTGTGAGTGGGTGATTATATGAAATATCCGATATCAACTGGTCATTTTATATAATAATCAGGAAGAAAGGGTAAATGTGATAAATTCTACAGTATTTCCTACATTAACCAAATGCTGTGGATATTATACATAATAACCGACTATTATGTAATGTCCGGATTTATCACAGTTTCCGTAACATATATATGATATTTCAATCATAGTAAAGATAATTATTCAAGCAGTTACGTAAAAAATATGAATATTAAAACGTATTTCAGTGTATACAATACAAAGGTGGCATAGCACCTTTTTAAATCAGAAGTTTCTTGCTTCACTCTTCACACGCTTTCAGCAACATATTCTTGCTTCGGTGTTCAAAGTGGTGCTTTAACATAGTTCAGAACACAATCAATTGCAACGATTTAAAGCAATGTTTTAAATTAATATATTTAATATTTTAAAACAAAAATATTGTCAATATCTTGGTAAGAATTGTGTTGATGTGAGATAAAAAAACACTTGCGATATTTAAATCGTGAAACATCCTGTATTATCCACGAGTTAAGTCTTAGATGCATAGTGTCTTATTACTGAATGAAGCATACACCGTATTTCTAATGTTTAATACACTAGCGGAAAAAAGTGGAATAGTCTTAAATGACAACATGGAACAAGTGAATCATGTCAATGATCTTAAGGTTCTATTTACGAAAGCATGTGATCATTTAGTAGTTTCTTTGAAAACTTTGCGGAAAATTGCGTTTTCAACTCTCAAATATTATAAAATGAAACTTGGTAGGTAAAGTAATATTTTACACTATTTAACGTTGTGAACGCTCCAACTGCCATCATTAGAATAAAAGAACTCCTGGAAATATCACTATCATAGAAAAACGTGCTATCTCATGTTTTCTGATCTAATAGCATCCAAACCCCTGTGATGAATACGTTAATGCCGAAATTTCAGATCAATGTTGCGCGTTGGGAAGGGAAGTACCTGGGTTCGAAACTCGCTTTCAAACATCGTTCCTGAGTGGAAGTTAGCGGGCAGGGCTTTAGTTATCGTATCTACTCAACATTCGACTCCTGGAATTGATAGAAACTCTGGAAATTTTCGGTCACGTGTTCAATCAATTGGTTACGTAATTAACGGGATGGAAAGTTTCCTTTGGGTCACCCTGTATTTATATAATATTCGCATTTGGTAAGGATCAGAGAAATTAATTAACACGTCAAGTTCATCACTAGCTTTAATATAACATTTTAATTATCTTCAGCGCATAATTTTGTATAAAAGTGAATGGGAAATGCATAACTTCATGCTGATTTTCGTGTCCCACCGGAGAGAGTTTCTTTCTAAGTTTCATTGAAAATGAAATTTATTTCAAGGCCTTGAGGCACTTTTGGCATAGGCCATTTGGATGATGATGGAATGAATTGGTGGAATGTGAAAGTGGGAGGAAACGGGAGTATCCAGAGAAAACCCACGCACACGGTGTTTGGACACCACAAAGAGCACATGGCATGAGCTGGGATCAAACCAACAACTCAAGCACCAGCGTTGAGCGCTCTACCACTGAGTCTTCGTGGCCCAGTATCATGTTCATGTTTAGCCAAGGAAGTAGCATGAATAAAAAAGTAAAGCTATCCCATGTGCAACACGCACGCGCCGTGAACGGCGCATGGGGGATGTGGATGTAGCGCTCCACATATTTGCGACCAACGGTATAAAGTGATATGGTGTGGTCAGTAACACGCTCGACTGTCTTTACCTTCCCAAAGTACCCAGGAGTACCAAGGACATTTTGGTACTCAATTTGATAGGAGGCTGAGTGCATCTGAGAGCGCTCCAGCGTCCTGGTCGGGATTTGAACCCGGGCCACCCGATTCGTAGTCAGACGCGCTACTGTCTGAGCCACGGCGACTCGTAGCATCAATACGGATGCTAAATTAAAGCGAACAATACAAAAAGTAAATTTGATGTTGATTAAGAAGTTTAAAATAATGTTTTTTTTTCTATTGGCACAACTTGAATTTATGTAAAATTAGGATTTTGGAAAAATAAAATGCTAAGTCATATTAAGAGGGGGGGGGGATGTAATACATAGCTGAGATGAGTTTATATCCCAAATTGTTTCTTCTGAAGAATGATTGACATATTCCTCTTCGGTGTTCTTAAGAATATTTTCGTCACTTGAGAGACGTGGGAGAAATAAAGCCTCCTTCTTAGAAGCTTCACTCGCATTCTTTTTCGCAAGTAACCCCATATTCCTGTACATGGTGGCATAGGTTGTTAATTCTTGCTGAAATATTTTCCTCTGAACTCTTGGAAGCAATAGGCCTCTGCAGTGCCTGTTCTGCTCCTATGGTCAAATTTGTTTATCTGATACTGCCATTAGATGAGGCTGTCATTGAGGAAGCTATCGGTACTATTAACTTATTTTCATTCAAAATGTGGCATAGCAGTATTTTGCCGCGAGCTCTTCATGTGGAAAAATCATAGATTTGACTTTTTGTCCACAAATGTTTTTTTTAATTGCTCAGCGACTTCACAAAACTTATGGTAGGGAATGTGAATGTTTTTTAACATATGCTGCTCTCTGGAGAGGGAAAGAACTTCTTGGAAATCGCTTATTTCTATCCAAAAACGTTTAATTATTTAGTTATAACAGGACTGTCCTATTTGAGGAGAAAAGTATTAGAAATCAAGAATCGATTAACTAATTTATCTACTGTATTGAGAAAAAGCATTCTTGATTTTAATTAATTTATTTTAAATTTCAAATGAAAAGTCCAGTGATTATTCTTTCAAAATTAGTGGTAGTACTAGTAGCAGAAGGAGGAGAAAAAGTAGGAAAGTTTTAGAACGCACAATTGTTAGTACAATCCTAAAAAGCAGAAAATGTATTAATTTACACTAAGGGGAAGCAAGTTGTCTAAAACAATGTAAACAAAGGTTTCTGTCAAGACTGATTATACTTTAATAAGCATAAAATGAAACTAACTTTTGTCTTGTTAGTCTCTTTTTGTGCTTATTAAAGCATAAACAGCCTTGTCGGGAAGCCAGGGCAATAACTAGGGGGAACAAAGGGGGCATGTGCCCCGGGCGCTAGGCTGGGAGGGTCCAAATGAATAATAGGAGGGGGCACCATTACACGCTTTTAGTTGCTTCGAAGGAGCTCCAAAATCAGTTTGCTGCCCTTGAAGAAATACAAGCTGTGTCCTTGAAAAAGCTGTGTTTCTTTATTCAAGATGGACGAGAGGCCATAAAATTATCTTAATACGAAGTGCGCATATTTAAAAAAAAAATGTATTCAAGGATAAGAAACAAGGAGAGTTCAGGAAGAACGACTGGGGGGGGGGGGAATTGAGTAAAGTGGAGGGGATAAATTGTCATGGGACGGGACCTCAGGCTAAGAATTGTCTAGTGCCTCAACTTATCTAAATCCGCCACTGCCTGACCAAAACTATGTAGCTAAACGTAAGTCACGTAGCTCAATAATATAAAATGAAAAGTGATTAAAATTATTGTTTTCTTATGTAATTTATATTAACTACGTGTGGTCGGTAATAAGAGAGAGAGAGAGTGTTTTAACTGAATTGTTATTCAATCAAAATGTACACGAACATGTGGGCTCTAAGGATATGAGCTTTCACGTTTTTGGCAAACTTGGCTCTGAATCATTCCGTTCAACAGACCCTAACCGGTTTCGACACGTGACAATGCGCACAGCGAGTGAGATAATAATAACACGAAGAATAAAGAAGAGGAAAAGAAATTGATTAGGGCATTGCCTGCGAGAATATTGTACCATATGCAATTGAAATTATAGATCAAAAGGAGCAGAGGATGAAGAAAAAGACTCTGTACTGTAACTCCTTGACAAAATAAAATTCCTACCCTACAATACAGAAACCGCAACATCAGGACTTACGAAGAGGTTTAAACAAACCTTAAATGACCTGCCACTATGATCAGAACCTTTCAGACGATGGCGGGCCTAGTCCGGTGGACTTCAAATCGACACTGTGGAAGTAAGAAGGTACCTCCCATACTGATTCCAAGGTTTTCCTTTCAATTTCATTAGGCGAATTGCACCTAAACAAGCCTCTTCTTTCCTAACTTCCCCTTTTTCCAACCCCCCGGCAGCATGCTTCCACTGGAACGTTATTCCTTCAACATATGGAGCGAACTAAGCTATAGCTACTTGTTTGGTAGAGTCAAATATAATCACAACAACAATGCTGGAGAAACATGTGAACAAACGAAATACAAAATATATACAGCACACAACCATCACGCCATAAATCATCCAATTTCCTTTACGGATTTCTTGTTATAATTTTGCCAACATCAGTATCATAAATGACCCAAAACACTCAGAAAAGAAGAGAAATATAAGACAAGAGAGTTGGTACCAAACACAAAAGACCACAGCGAAAGTCAGTTGGTATAAATAACTTCGTATAAACTTGAAGGGAGAAAAAAAAGAAAAAGAAAGTGTTAATCGATTTTAAATGACCATCTTCATTCTTTCTGAAGCAGTGATTTCTGTTGTGGTTAACAATAGAAGAGGGTTCCGCTTTCTATTCAGAAAACAGGACTACTGAAGGGGAAAATAAGATAGATGAAGTGAGTCTGTCAGGTATCTATTTAGTTTTGATCTCAATTTTTTCGATATTATGTTCAGTATAATACTCCATACATTTGATCGTAATGATCCTAAAGGCAAGTAGGGTTGTCTTGTTGAAACTTTTTTTTTATTGTACGTTGTACCAGAAATTGGGGCTGTGAATTATGTTGTCAATAGTAAGAGTAAAAAATAAGAGGATACAATTTAGGGACGGGCGTAAGCCATAGTGCTGTTACCGCCCATACAATTAATTTTATCTCTATTATCTATCTACCTACAATTTAGGGACTTAAATTTAATATGCACCAAGAAATCTTTGAATTCAACATAAAATTGAGTATAGATGATTCAATTGGTTGTTGCTCAGACTGCCATATTAGATAGCAAAGCAATGGTAGAGCACTCATCTCTGGTGTGTTGGGTCTTCGGTTCGATCCCGGCTCGTCCCATGTGGGCTTTGTGGTAAAGAAACCCGTGTGCATGGGTTTTCTCGGGGTTCTCCCGTTTCCTCCCACCTTCTTCGTTCCACCAGTTCTTTCCTCATCAATCATCCATTCAGCTTGAGTCGAAAGCTGCCTAAAGACCTTAAATAAAAAAGAATCAAATTCAAATCGATAACAAAGTAAATAAGCTCTTTGTATTAATCGAAATCCTCTACTTCCTTTGAGGAATCCTTTGCGCATCCATTGCGGAATTTTGAAATCTGCATTTTCAAATAGAGTAAGTTTAAAGTCTTTGAGGGTACAATGATGTATGTATAAGCTCTACTTTTCGTGGTGTTAGAAATATAAAAATCTAAGTTTCATTTTCCCACATTTTCGGCACCTTGTAGCTCCGAAACTATGCAGATTTTGAAAAATTGTCAGAGGAACTTTCGTACGTTTTGATGTAAGGTATTAGCTCCAGAAATTTGTCGATGTAATTTTACAAAAATCTATATATAATTACGCCTAAAATTATGTTAAGTGTAGAAATAAATAAGAATTTGGGAGAGGTCCTCACCCCCTAAACTCTGTTTGGATACGTCACAGTTGTATAAAGGAATAGTATGGGTCTAGAATATGTATATTACTGTAGCTACATAAATCAATTTTCTAAATCAGCTATCAGAAATGATAGTATATTACAGAAGTGTTATCTGAGGATTTAAAACGAAGAAACTGAACACAAAAACAAAACTCCACAGTTAGTAGAATTTTAAATTTTCTTTGTATACAAAATATTCTACACTAATTGCGACTTTCGAAAGCGAAACTAATAAAAGTGGAATGGAAGCATATATGATTTCCAAACTTTTCAAAAGTGCTTCAGTTTTTGTACAACCTGCAACCATATCTACGCCAAAGAGCATATTTTATACTCTGAAATAAACAAATGGGTATATTTTTGAAAAATTGAAACTTTCAAATGTAGCTGAATGGACTGGTACTTTTACAGAAGAAAACTGTCATCAACGTGAGCGTATAAGCATCAGTAAATGTTGACCGAGATATCTCTTTGTTCTTGACAAAATCCAACTTAACGTTTCAAATGTGGCTAAATTTCTATTAGAGTCATAACTGAGCTGAGCATACTATGCGGATATAATATCATGCATTTAATACTTTACAGCACATTAATTGTGCTTTTCTAAAATTATAGAAAAAAATCCCCGAAATGTATATTATTTTAAAGAAATTTGTTGTGTTGGATTGCATAACTTCCAAGGATACAATTTTCTAGATGTCCCCTCCCTTGAGAAATTCCTATCTACGCTACAGCGTGGTATAGTACTACCATCTGTTATATATCATTGAGTATCATTAAATATAAGTTACGTGTTCTAAACCAACTTTTTTATTTTGACTTTGAAAATAAGTAAAATTTATTTTGAAAATAAATAGCATTTTTTTAGTATTTATTCGATATTACCTCTTGATGATTTGTTATGAAATCACATAAAGGAAGCATTGTCGTAGCCTTTTTCGTACATTATTTTGAAGTCTTTCAGATTTTCATGAATATGTTAATAAATACAATAGGTCCAAGACTCGATCCTTATGGTATTCCATAGTGTTTGTAATCTTTATTGACTACCAAAAACAACACTAGAAATCGTGGTGAGAAGCTAGAACTCGATGTAAAAAACATCAATGTTCCCAAATTTAATATAATAGCTTTTGTCACTATTATCTAGGCAAATTATTGTGAGAGTCTGTTCACTCAGTGAGATGTAAGTTTTACACAGTTTACATACTAGTTAGCGGGGAGAGAGACTGCTAGTTAGTTCATTTACTTTCTAGTTTAGAGTGTTAACTAAGCAAGGTGATACGAACGAAAACATCAAGCATTACGCATTCAGAAACTGCACTCCTGTGACATCTAGCGGAGTGAGTCGCTATTACATATTACTGAGTGAGGAAGAACTTCCAGGCAATAAAAAAGAAAATATCGCATCACGAAAGCGCGGGAAGAGAACAAAGACATTGAGGGAAATATGATGATGTAATTTGGTTTACTTTGTTAATCTGCATTGTTATTATTTTCTTCAATTTCAAAATTACACGACAGTGAGTAATTCAAGTCAAGAAAATTAACTTCACGTAAAGTTTGTTTGTTACGAAGTTTGCTCGTCAGAAACAGGCAATTCTTACGTATAGTGCGAGAGATACTTGTCACAGTGTGTCGTAAAAGTCAAATTATGTTGTTCTTGAAGATTTCCCACTTTCCTGGAATCCCAGTGGAACTCAGTGGCGGATCGCGACTCTAAATGGGGTGATTTACTGGGACAGACGTCACAGTTACTTGTTTTGTGGAAAATTCACTAGAATACATTAACAATAGGCCTAACCCGGTATCATAAATCCAGAATACAATGCAACACATGTATGTACTCGCTCCGATCACTACTTGAAAACATTTTGTACACATTTGAACGAAAGTTGAGTATGTTTCAAGTGACAGCTTTGTAGCTTAGGAAAGAAAACAAACGGGCGGAAGCAGGATTAAAACCAGGGTTTTTATGAGTCCTTTGCTTTAACTAAGAATTGGAATCTGAGAATTCCCTTTTCAGTGCAGCCTTACAGTCATAATGAAAATGTGGTATCCAAATTAACCTTGAACTTTTATAAAGGGTGAGCCATAAGTTCGTGTTGTATTTTAATCTCTCAGGGCTAGGTTGCAAGAAAATACTTAAGGGTAAAATTTGACTTACGTCAGACCATCGAGCTGTACATAATACTGGAGTGACTACTTGGTGTTAAAGATGGACGCCAGATCAAACGTTTAAACTTGTTTGTCCACTTCCAGTCTAATCCAATGGGGACCAAAGTTTCAGTTCTAACTCAGTTTTATACGCTTCTTATCGCTGTGCGGCCCGTTTTTTATTTAAGTAGTCACTCCAGTATCATGTAGAGCTCCATGGTCTGATTAAGACAGATTTTACACGTAAATATTTTTCTTGCAACCCAGCCCTGAGCTCTAAGTTGGATGTGCTATCTGAGCGATGCAACACGAGCAAGTACGAGCGTAGTCCAGTGACAGACATCTCATTGAACACGTGATGGGACAACTTGTTTGGTATTGACAATGACAACGAAGCGGAGGGTGTTGTTTAGAACAAACCTGATATGATGATGCTATTACAATTTTTTTAAAGAAAAAGAGGTTTAGTGTTACTGATACACCAGGGAGATTTTGTGGTGTTGACATGGAGAGGACAGTGGGCCCACCCATGGCAAGCCAATAGTTCCAACGTTTTCTTCATGGCGACGCCAGGATGAATGAGATGCTTAGGTCAAGCGCTGCCCACCACGTTTGAACGTATTCCCACACCCATTACCATAGGTGTTATCAATCCATACCAAATCAACCAATAAAATAACTTTAGACCTCAGGTTTTATAAACTTGGTGATATTTGGAATTGTGTTTTATGCTTCAGGATGATAAAAAAAATACAAAATTCTGTTTTTGTCACTTTTGGTTTTTGAGTTATAAATTGTTAAAAAAAAAGGACTAATTTTTGACGCGTTTTGAAACATTTAAAATCCAGAAACTCAAAAACTATTTGTTCTAGACAGTTCAAAGTTGAACCATTCGTTTCAGAATTGCAAGGGCTTTAATTTGATATATTACTTGACTTTACTAGACCAATATTTAAATTTTTCAAAAATAAAATAAAAGTTGTTTTCTGCAAAACTCAAAATAAATTTTACAAAAAGTTTAATGTTCATCTGGTTAGAATGTATGTACCATATTTCATGATGGAATTTCAATGGGATCATGTTGAATTTTTTTTTGTAACAGAAGTACACAGCCACTTATGCATAACGTGTATAAATAGCTTAAACGGCAATTACGCATAATGACTTTTATCAAAGTGGTTAAAAATGTGACATACAGTATCTTCATTTCAGTTCTATTGTTGAACAAAACTGGTAAATACCGAAAGCATGATTTTGTTGCCAAACAACAGTCTACGATTTTTTTTTTATATGAAAAAGAAATGTGCTTTGGGAGAAAGTGAAATGACTTACAATGTGACTTTCCAGAAAACTTCTCATTAGTGTTTCAGAATGAAACACAAGAACTTCATTGGGATAACTTAAGTGAAACACAGTGAAAAGACTCGCAACCAAAGCTAGCCTTCAAAGCCCAGTAGATAATCAGAGTTTGACTCCCTTCTAGTTATTTCATTGGGGGAAAGAAACATTTCTTCAGTTGTGTGTTTTATGTTACAAATGATAAATACCTATGAGTTATCACACCTTTATTTCTGTCAGTAATACAAGAATTAAAGCAAAAATTGTGTCTGACTCTGAAACATTAGATGTTCACAATAATCAAGTGGTTCCAGATGCAGAATGATGTGCCTTTGAACAGATAAGTGGATTTGTCGCTTGTACGTAAGATAGCGATTGGTGGATAGCATGTGTATTATCAAAAAGTGATTCTGAGAAAGAAGTTAGTGTATCATTTCTTCTCCCTTGTGGACCATTGCCTTCTTTTGCTTACCCCAGATGACCAGACATTTTAACAGTGCCACAAACCGTTAATATTTGAAACAATAATCCATTCACTGCAAGTGGCAACACTTAAAATTATCTGCTGAAGACATGTTTAAAGCTTGCCAACTTTTATCGAAGAAGAAATGTGCATTGTATTTATATATTTAACTTACCTAGTTGCTATTTAAAACCAGTGGGTTATGATTTGATCGATAAAATAAATGACTAAATTTTGGATTGTAAATAGATTAACTTAATTTAAAAGTAGATATAAAGTAGATATATCTTTTCTTTTAACTCCAGTAGTGCCTACATAGTATAAATTACTATGGCAATACAATATAGTTGTAAAACTTGTTTTATAATAAACTAAAACTGATTTTTGACAGTGCCAAAGTAGAGTGAACTTATTCGAAGAGAACCTCCATTTATTTTATCTCCATAACGCAGAAAAAAGACAACTTGCTAATTAATTACTTGTCAACTTCATAACAGAACACTGCCAGTAACTAGACTAAGGTTCTGCGTTATCGTATTATATTTCTATTATAAGATCCCATTGAAATACGATTATGAAATCTGGCACGTACATTCTAATCAGATACACATTGAAAATATATTTTTTATTTAAAGAAATCGATTTTGAGTTTTTCAAAACACAACTTCTCTTTTATTTTCGAAAAATTTAAAGATTGGTCTAATAAAGCCAAGTAACATCAAATTAAAGCCTTCCTAGTTCTGAAAAGAGTGATGTAAATTTGAGCTTTCTAGGACAAATACTTTTAAAGTTTCGAGACATTAAAGGTTTCAAACCGCGTCAAAAATCAGCCTCTTTTTAGTTTTTTTAAAAAAATATTATAACTTAAAAGCCAAAAGTGATAGAAAAAACATCTTAAATTTTGTATTTTTCATTCTGCGTACGTACAAAAAATTCGTATTTCCGAGACTTCAAGTTCCAGACCACTGGTTGATTTGATATGGAATGACTTCAACATGGAGGAAGTGTAAAAGGGTACTAAAAACCTTTTGGCCTCCAAACCACCTGCGTGAGCTTCTTGCTAATCAATATATATCATAAATGTAAGTGTGGTTTGTCCGTGCATGCCGCTATAACTCCGCAGCCCCATTTGGGTTATATGGTATGTAGCCCTCCATCCTCCATATATGAAGAAGGTTTAGGTTTGGAACTGCAGGGGTTGGGTTCGGAGATATGAGTGTCAAAAGAAGCATCGCACCAATAGACTTCTTATGGGAAGTCGGTGAAGCAGCTGGGAATCGAGTGCCAAAGTGGTTGAGACTGGCCGGAATGTTCCTGAATGTTCTAGAGAAGGTTCCGCAATGTTCACAGAATGTTCAAGACATAACCAGAATGTTCGAGGAGGTTCCAGAATGTTATAGAATCTTCCAGAAGGTTCGAGAATGTTATAGAATATTTCAGAATGTTATAGAATCTTCCTGAAAGTTCGAGAATGTTCTGGAATGTTCCAGGATGTTCTGAAATGTTCCAGGATGTTCGAGAATGTCCCAATAGGTTCTGGACCATCGAAGGGACTTCCGGTTCCGGGATGTTCGAGAATGTTCTAGAATGTTCCAGATGGTTCTGAACCATCGAAGGGACTTCCTGTTCCCAGGGCCGGAATTAAACGTATAGGCACCCTAGGCCCATGATTTCCATCGCCTCCGTTCCTACCTCACCCCTCACGTCCTTTTTCCATTCCCACCTTCCCATTATTTAAAATTACTCTCCTCCTTCCTCTCTGCACTTAATAATAATAATAATAATAACGAGATAATAATTATTTAACTCTGCTAATGTGGTTATTTACAAAATACGGTTTAATAATCTTTATAATTTAATAAAACAAACTAAGTAATGGTTTTAATATAGGCAGAACCAAAGAGCCCCCGTATAAATTCAATGCTCTTTTAACATTATCCGAAAGAAAGTCAAAGTCATAGTTTCCCCCACCATTTCAGACCATGATAAACCCAACGGTGTATATTTAATCTCTATGTGAGTTATAGTTACTAAGATCTAGGGAGAGGATGGAGACTACTAAGAGATTGCCGAGAACCTGTCAGTTTTAGAGTCAAAGTCATATTTTTTTCCACAATTTCATGTCATGACAAATCCAACGGTGTATGGCTTATCTCTACCTGACTAGTAGTTACTGATATCTAGGAAGAGTACACAAAAACGATATGTCACAATTTACAAAAATGAGCGAAATTCAAGATGGCGGCTTTCAAGATGACGACCGTGATGTTTATATCCATCAGATATAACCTTACATATACTACTACCTATATCCAACATTTGGTTTTACTTCCTCTATCGGACTTGAGTAGTGGCTTTGCAAGTGGTAAGACGTGTGTTGTGATCGCTCCCGAAAAGGTGCTAATTTTCGGGGGAGAAACGGAATTTACGAACTTGTTGAGTACAGAAACTTAAAGACCTTAATGAAAGGAACATATTATTAAGTTTTCGTGCATGTGGGATTTTTTCGGCAGGACTTATTGAGGGACCAAATTTCCTATGTTAAGTATATGGGACTATAAGAAACATACTTCCGCGTATTAACGTTGGCAAGGTTGAACGATCAAGGACATCCGGTGACCTTGAGGAGATAATTTCCTAAGTGCCCGCTGCAACGACATTTTCTTAGATTCTTGTGATTGTACAGCATGGAGGGCTAAGTGGGCTATATCTCCGGGGCCGCTGGGGATGGGTGCTTGATATTTTGGGGGGTCGGTGACCTCACCTGGGGACTTTTTTTACTCCCCTCGGTCGGAGGCCGGTCTCTCCGGTGTCGGGTCACCTGATCTTCGCGGCTCTGGGGATGCCATATTGGTTCTCCCAAGTGTAAACTTTGAACTTTAGTGCGTGTGTCGTGCGAGTACGAATACGAAAGCTCGAAGATGTCAAAAAGCTTTGAATATACGGATATCATCAAGACTGGACTTGCCAAACTTGAGTCACAGTGGAGGTCCGACGATCCAGATCCTAACAACCCATTTCGGTTAAAATGGATGGAGAAAGTAAAGAAAAAAGAAATAAATGTAAATAAAACAAGGTCTAATAAGGAAGAAAAGGAATTGAAACAAAAGATAGCGGAGGAAGTACATGCGGAATGGGAAAAAGCAAACAAAGAAGGCACAGCTAAAACAACGCCTTTGAGAAGTGTGAGAAGAGGGGTCCTTGGCCAGGAGAGTATGGATGTAACATCTGGAGAACCAGGAACACCAATGAACCAAGATGAGGAACCGAATAAGAAGAGACATAGAACACCAGAAGAAGAGGAGGCGAGTAAAAGATATAAACACGAGAAAGAAGTAGAAGAACTGAAAGTACGTTTAGAATACGCAGAAGGAAGAATAACGGAATTGGAAAAGAACCAAGAAAAACTAGAAAGAGAAAACGCAAGACTTAGGGAATGCGAAATTAAGATGGGGCAATGGCAAACGAAAGTAGAAGAACGGGATCATAATATCGATAAATTGGAAAGAACTATCGACGAATTAAAACAGGAAGCAATAACTGGTAGCTTCAGAGTCAACGAAATAGAAATAACCATCAGCCAGACAGAATCTAGAAGACAGGAGACAGAAGAAAAATTGCAGAGACAGGAAGAAGAAATACGAACACTGTACGCCGAAAATGGAAGGTAGAAGCAGGCAAAGGAACCAGCAAGGGAATCAGCGGTACCAGCAGTCAGCTTTGCAGACATGCTGAAGAAAGACACCAAGATACCGAAAAAAAACAGAATTATAGAGACAAACAAAAGAAAAACGAAACCAACTATCTTAATAAGACCCAAGCAAGGTGAAACACTAAAAGATACAAGGATGAGGATCACCAGAACAATACAAAGAAATGATCAGATAAACTTCAAGATGATCCAGACTAAGACTGCACTGATTTTGCAGATGGCATCGACCCAGGACGAGGAAAAGCTACTGAACCACCCAAACATGAAAAATAACTTCGATATGTCCAACAGAAGTGAGAAGAGAAACCCTCTGATGATCATCTATGGTATCCCCACCGAGATGAAGGAGGCAGAGGTCGTGGAGGAATTGCTGGTGAGGAATCTTCAGAGTATTACAGATGAGCAGAGGCAACTCATTAAACCTAGGTTCAAAACAGGACCAAGGAATCAGGATCGATACCATCTAGTATTTGAAGTACCAAGACAAGTAAGGCAGATTTTGTTGCAGAATCCCAAAGTATATATTGGTTACGAAGTCACTAACGTTAAAGACTATCTCGTTGTCACGACTTGCCTGAAATGTTTTGACTATGGTCATATAGCAAACTATTGCAAAAATGATCCCAGATGTGGAACATGCGGAGAAAAAGGACACAAGAAAAGTGAATGTAGGGAAAAAGAAAAGAAAGTATGTCTACCATGTTATCAAAGGGGTAAAAAGTGCGGGGGGAAACAAGAAGACTGCCCTCAATATAAATTAAGCCTCCAAAGAACCATAGATAAGTTCGATTATGGCCCATAACTATGATCGAGCCGAAGTCCCGGACACTAAACCTAAAAAGAAACTCCCCCCGTGCAGACAAAAAAGAAGTCTGGAAAGATTATTAGAGTATAACAAAAGTAAAAAAATAGAATTCATAAATAATTGGCTATCAAATGGCTACACAAAAGCAACAGAAAATTACCTCTCAATAAAGTCAGGGCATATTAACTTTGAAGAAAGTAACCAAATCGTCATACACTACATAAATCCTGAACTGAAGACCTTTCCTAGGAGTTTTGCGCAAATGATAGCCTTGTCGCATGACAGATTTGAATTGGAGGAGATGGATCATGAAATTATAGAAGTTCGTGATAACCAAAACCTTGAAATGTATCTATCCAAGAATAGATATGGTTGTGGATTTGTGCATGTCAGGTCATCCAAGGAGGATTTCTTGGAGGACTTGAGTCTGACTTTGGAACTGTTGGCGGCTCTACAGAGAAATATCAGAAAGAAAATTACAATACCGGCAATTGGGATGGGCCTTTGGAGAGCAGATCCATACATGGTTCTAAGAAAAATAAAAGAGTGGGAAAATGAAATAAAGAATATTGGATTGGAAATGATAATTAGTGATAAGACCCTCTTTAGAATCATATTAGAAGTAATGGATAACATCAACCCAAAGAAACATGATGAGAATGAATATCAGGATTTAAAAAAAAAGGCAACTATGGATCTGTCAACAGTAAAGAGAGAAGAGGACAAGGAAATGAACACCGATGAAAAAGAAGGAATAGAGGAAAAAGCCAACCCCAGGAAAAAGAGAAAAACATGGAGATTCTGGATCCCAAGATTTTACAGGAAAAGAGAAGAGCAGAGGATAACCCTGGTGGAGGAAGAAGCCGAGGCGGGACCTAGAACGGGGCCGGAGGCGCAGGGAACCCTGAAGGAAGAGAGACCAGAGGGAGAATTGGTAGAGAAGGAAGATAGAAGTAACCTAAGCTTCAACCCAAACAAATTCTATAAGGATGTACACCTAAATTATAATTTATCAAAACTGGAGGAACCACAGATGTTGACGGCGGCTCTCAGGATAGTAGTAAGAAATATTCATCTACAAGGCAAATCAATAACCTTCCCGATTATCGAGGAAGTTGATAAAATCAGTCTTAGAGCAAACGGAATCACTACCGACCCGAAGGACTTGCTGAAGTTAATTGACAAAGTATTTGAGAGGAAAAAGGAGTCATTTCAGATGAATAACGTTTACAGGCAGTTTGTTATGGCATATGGACGAAATTTATTTAATCCGGTCGAGAAGTTCCCTGCCTGCTACGTCCACACTAGACAACCGTAGTCATGTTTAAGGTTGTCCAAATCAACCTGGACAGATCGAAACTGGCAACTTCCGAAGTCAGAAATTACCACGAAAAGGAAGAGGGGACGTTATTTGTATGCAGGAGCCTTATACATACAAGGGAAAACTCATAGGAATGTCGACGGATGCCGTAACAATACTGCCAGAGGATCCCAATCCTATGGTAGCAGTGGTGGTGTTTAACAAAGACATAGAAGCCTTGGTGCATCTATAATACATAGATAAATGAACATTATGTGTGGATTTGAGGAAGGGAAGCCATAAAATTACAATAGTGAATATATACTGCCAATTCTCCCTTCCAAGGGACATCTTTGTACAAAGAATAGAAGATATTCTCAATGGACTTTATAATGTGGATGTGATCATTTTGGGAGATTTTAATGCTAAATCTCCACTCTGGAACTGCCCTGTGACTGATCAACACGGAGAAATATTTGAGGACCTGATAGAACAACGTAACTTAACAGTCGTGAACAGAGAAGGACAACCTTCAACCTTAAGGGGCAGGGCCGGAGTGGAAACAAATATAGACGTAATAATGACAAGGGGGAATATATGTAATCATTTGTATGACTGGACCGTTAACGCATATGCAACCACAAGTGCCCACGGCGCTGTCCGCTTCGCTATTGATTACGAAAGAAACCAAAATACTAAAGAACAACTAGAGGAAATCACTAAATTTAATTATAATGTAAATAAACTAAACAAGAAAAAATTTGTTGAGGGCCTGATACTTCCACAAATAGTAGAAAACTGTAACCTAACAGAGCTAACAAACAACTTAGAAATAGCTACAAGAAACGCCATAATAAATTACACACACAGAGTAAAAAAATATAAATCATAAAAGGAAGCCATTTTGGACAGAGAACCTGAACAAGCTAAGAAGAAAAATGAAGGCCAGCAGAAAGAGCTATAGGGCGGCTGGAGACCATATAATAAGAGCAAGAAGACTGGAGAATTATAGAAGCATCAAGCAGCAATTCGAAAAAGAACTCCGAGAAACCAAGAAGAAAACATGGAACAATTTCGTGGGAGATAATCTAAATTTGGATCTATGGGGAATGCCCTACAAGATAATTATGTCTAAGATAAAGGTTAAAGGTGCACTAAACACACTAAAAGACGACCAAGGTCAATACACAACGAACTGGAAAAATACAATCGAACTTCTGTATGAAAAACTTTTTCCTGACGATCGTATTCAGGACGATAACGAAGAAAATAGAAGAATCAGAAATGACGCCAACGAAGTACCAAACAATGAAACAGAAAACCCAGAAGACCTAGTCGTTACAAACGATCAAGTGGTAGCAATCCTAAGAAGCCTAAAACAAAGGAAAGCACCGGGCCCAGAAAAAATAAAAATTTCACATAAAAATTGAAATATTCAAAATTAATGCAGATATATGTACTCCATACCTAACTAGGCTTTTTAATGAATGCATAAATAAAGAAGTGTTTCCGGAACCATGGAAGAAAGCAAATTTAATAATCCTACTAAAAAATGAGGACAAAGATAAACGCAATCCCAAGTCCTATAGACCCATTTGCTTATTGAACACAATAAGTATAATCTTTGAAAGAATAGTTGCACATAAAATAAATGAAAAAAGAAAAGACCTATCAACCTGTAAATTACAATACGGTTTCCGTTCTAAAAAGTCTACAGAAGACGCCATAAATGAATTTTGTAACAGCATATATCAGCTAAAAGAAGATAATTGTAAATACACAAAAGGGATATTCTTTGGCATTATGGGGGCCTTCGACAATTTGTGGTGGCCTTCCTTGCTAAGGGAATTAAAGAAAATTGAGTTGCATAGCAAATTGTGGAAAGTTGTAAAAAACTACTTCGCAAATAGACTAATAGAAGTAGAGGCGGCGGATGGCGTCGTGGCTAAGATGCCAACAAAAGGTTGCCCGCAAGGCTCGGTACTAGGTCCGGTTTTTTGGGACTTGGCCTTCCAACCGTGCCTGGAAATGCTGGATGGAACGCGACAAGTGGAAAGAGCCGTGGGGTATGCCGACGACCTGGCGGTCGTGACTAAGGGTAACAGCCGACTGGACCTACAAAATAAAGCAAATGAAGTAATAAACAAAATGACGTCGTGGTGCAAGGAGAATAAGTTAACAATATCATCAGAAAAAAAAACAAATATGTGTTATTTAAAGGAAACCTTAATTTCAATAGAGGACCAACTATAAAAGTGAATGATAAAACGATAAAAAGGGAAAGACACTTAAAATATCTAGGTATGACCTTAGACGAAAAACTTAACTTTAGAGAACACACAACTATAATAAAAAATAAAGCAATAAATGTTTCACATAAATTGGTAAACATCGCAACAAAAGACCTTAAAATTCCAATTAAAGTAATACGAACGTACCACGATGTTATTATAAGATCGATTGTATGTTACGCTGCTAGCGTCTGGGGCCACAGAATGGATGATATTAGACAAAGACAAATAATTGACAGATCACATAGACAACTACTGCTGCGGCTGTTTGGCGCATATAGAACAACACCGGTAGAGGCTCTTCAGGTGGCGTCGGCTGTCCCGTCAATGCATCTTCAGGTGAAAAAATTATTGGCTCAAAAAATGAAACCAACAACGAGTATCCCAAATACTGCACCAAGAAGCAGAGAATAAATCAGAGATCAATTCCATAATAGTCAATGCATGGCAGGAGTTATGGGAGGAGACGGAAAAGGGAAGAAGACTTTTTGGATTCTTTCCAGATATTGAGGAGAGAATGGGCATGGAACTTGAGATCACCGGAGGCCTTATGCATTACTTGACTGGTCATGGCCCCTACCGACAGAAACTATACCAAATGTCATACATGCGGGGTGGTGGCCACGCCAGAACACATAGTACTAAGATGTATGGAAACAAGAAACATAGTTCTGGAAGAAAGACAGCTCCTGAGCGAGACGCCCGTCACGGAGGTTCCGCGAACACCGGAACTGGTGACGGCCCTCAGGGAGCTGACTCACAAAGTCTCAAACTACTACAAGAGGAAATACCTGAACGGCGTGAACCGCCCCGTATGAAAACAACAAGGATAATGCAGATATGGGGACGTTGGGTCAATAAAAGGATCGCCGCGTGCGCGCACCCGCGTTGCAGCCGCGTCAACCGCGTATAAATAGACCACAAAACAATAGATACATGTAATTTAATACATAAGCCAAAAATGAAGTGGTGAAATAAAGAATTAATGTTCCGCTGGAACCCAGTTGGAAATGTTCGGCGCCTTGAGGTGGAACTCCGTCCCAAGAGACGCTAAGTGTGTGTGAGTTAGTGTGGTGGAAGAAATTGGAAGTGTGGTATGAAGAGACGAGCGTATATATTTAGTGGAAAAACTCTAATTTTCTGGAAGCCAGAAATGAAAGCGAACAAATCGAAAGCTACGGTGTAAGTGTGAGTGATTAAGTGTAAAAAAATGAAAATAGAATAAAGCGAAACGAGAGGCATAACTAACCGAGCGCAAGAGTGAGACAGGAAGAACTAACATAGTGACGAGGAGGAAATGGATACCAACCAAAAGGAAAGGAAGGCGACAAAACTTTGTGGAACACATCACCTAATCCACGCGCACCTACCCTTATTCCTTCCTACTCTGTTGCATGTTAGAAGAAGAGGCCAAAAGAAGAGGAAGCCAACCAAGTTTATGTTCGTCTTGTCTATGTGTTGTCCACGTGGTAGTCAATGTATTGTTCTAATATTTGTAATATATGTTTATGTGTTATATGTTAATAAAGAAAATAATAGGTAGGGACCCTCCCCAAGCAAGTAAGTTCTATTAAGGGAACTTAGACCAGGAGAACATTCTGGACGCCTGGTCCAAAGTCCGTCCCGCAACACCTGATGTCTCTGACAGAAGGAACATAGGAGCTTCTTGGAATGCCGGAACTCCGGCAATCCAAGAATCTCTAGGGACATGCCTGCCCCAAGGCGAGAAGAACAAATATGTTCGTGATGCACGCCCTTGGAAGTGCACAACTCGGCTTGTGCAAAGGATGCAAAGAGGCGGGGGTGGTAAGGTGGGACCCTAAAACTAAAAAAAAAAAAACTAAAACTTCCTCTATCCATTTCTGACTTTCAAGTGTGTTTCCAGATTTTCGCCTTATTCTTTACTATGGCTCTCATAAGGGTGGAAAGTGCGTCAAATTTCGGGGCTTATCTGAGGTCAGAGAATGGTAGGCTTTATTCCATCGTTCTCGTCATCCTTTTCTGGAGTAGAAACCGTTGGAAAGATTTATATTACAGTTTGTTCTTGATTCATCTGTGTGTGAGTTACAATCCCTAAGATCTAGGGGTATAAACATAAATAAATAATTTCCAAGGCCCTGCCGGTTTTAGAGTCAAAGTCATAGCCACTGTTTGAGACGATGGCTAATCCAATGGTGTGTGGCTCATCTCTGTTGGACTCGTGGTTACTGAGATGTAGGACGAGCACAAATGGAGAATACTAAGCAACTGAAAAAGATCTATCAGTTTTAGAGTCAAATTCATAAATTTCTCCATCGATTCAGACAATGACAAATTCAACAGTGTATGATTATAATTACTGACATATAGGTGGCACAAATTGAGAATACTAAGCGACCAAAAGGGACCTGCCAGTTATTTATATTTTATTAATTATCCTGCTCTACTCTCGGACAATTTATGTATTATGCCATAAATACAACGTGATTAATAGCTCATTAATGTCTCAGGTATAACTTGTTACGAAAACAAGTATATTTAAAGAAGAAAAGAAAAGATCAAACGTATATAAAAATGATACACATTGTCAGCATCTATCAACGTAGGTATTCGACAACTATAGAAATATTGAGAAATTGTTTTTCCTTTATTAGATACTCATATCTTTCTTCTATGTAGTAAGTAGCGAGATTTGTCAGGTCAGGATAAACATAGAATTAAACTGTTAGTTCTTGTTTCTAGCCGTAATTCAACGTCTACTCTATTAGATTCCGTTTCTATTATTATTAAAGCGACAATACTGACACTCCGATTAAAATAGATACTAATTCTTTATTACAACGAAATTCAAAGAAAGTATACAATTAGATTCTTGAAGGCTATTACTCTTGCTTGGACAACGGTGTTACGGATTAATTATATTGGCTCTCTTACTTCGAAATTGTTAACCTTGTCATCCTGTATTCTAATATAATGATTATAGTCGGCTGTGTCCTTCTGTAAACGAACTAGCCCGTGATTCACCCCGTACTTGAACTTCCGAATTAATCAAGGTGACTCAAAAAGGAACCTACGAGTCTAATATACTTTTCGAACATTGTTCTCTCCTGCCTAAGCATACTATTTATAGTTACTGTACTACAATTCTTTTAAATGCCTCTATAAAACTTCTATCATTCAGAAGTTAATTTTTCGGTTTTTTCTTTCTGATTGAAATCATTCGCCATCAGTTTACTTTTTTATAGTCATTTCAATTTACGGGTATTAAGTTGAAACGATATTTTAACCTAAGAACAAAGAATAAGTTCTAGTTACTACGTATGATTTTCATTTTATACAGCTTAATTTGTCCAATGTTACTTCAGTTCCTACTTTACTTGAATTAAGTAATTATCGAAATTCTTGACGACTAGTTTCCATACTTCAGACTCCTGTAGCTGAGAGGTTAAGAAGTTGATTTATATAACTAGCTCTTGTAGTTCCTGAGATCAACGGGATAGAACAACTAGATCATGTGTAAATTCATATGAATAATGGAGAAAACTAACCATAGAGAAGGACCTGTCAGTTTTATAGTAAATGGTATAATTTTCCCCACCGTTTGAGATTATGACGAATCCAATGGAGTATGGCTAATCTCTGTTGGACTTGTAGTTGCTGAGATCTAGAGGGGAAGGGGCGGACAGACAGACAGGACAAACCCTATATCTTCTCTTATTCAGTGACGTTCATGCGAGTGTGCTAATAATGGCATTTAATAAGTCCTACAAGGAGAATTTTAAGTTACAGTAGGATACTTTTGGAAAATGTGTTAATCAACCACTAACACTGCGGATTCCACAAACTCTAGCTATGTGATATAATATCTTTGTAGCGGAACCAGTAGTTGATAAAGTAACATATTTAAGGATGTTACAGATACAACATCTATTAGGATCTTATAAATGTATTCAGATGATACAGATTTATATACTAGTTGCAGCCCGAAATCCAGAAATTTCGATCTTGTCTGTCCATTTATGAGTTTTTTTAAAATTAAATTCCATGTGGCAATATTTTCTTGTTTCTTTTAAAATTCCAAGACTCGATGTGGTTTGGTATGAGTTGTAGCGCAATGACTTCTGAGATTGAAGGACACTTAAAAGGCGGAATATTTAAAAAAGAAGTCGGGACATTTAATCAACGGGACTGTCTCGGGAAAAACGGGACAAATGGGAACCTTACTCTACATACATAGTCCTACAAGGAGCAATTTTAATTGAATTACTGTAGAATACTTGTGGGAAACGTGTTAATTACACTGAACAAGCAGTTAATACAAACTCTTCTTATTCACACAAAAATACGTCGCTCTTGAAAACTAGCTATTTCAAAGTTGCAGAATCTATAGGAATGGACGAAAGCGACTCCACTAAATCATTCGCTACGTTGAATACGTGGACAACCCTTTGAACGTTAAACACCATCTCAAGAACATTTATCTACTGAAGATATAAGGTAGGTCAAGTTAGGGAGAAAATGACTCGTTTCTACCATTATAAAAGAAAGGTTAGGATAATTTTTAAAATTCTAAATTTTTTAGACGTCTTTGGACCAGACCGGATAGGGTATGGGAGGGTAGCGGCAGGTGGACCCAACAAGACAGGTTAGAAAAAGAAACTTCAGTTTTCCTCATAAACATCGAACGGAAATTACATCTTCATGCGTATAGAGTGCTACAACAAAAAGTACCTGTTGCCAATTTGAAGGGGTATAGATAACTGCCACGCACTGTATGTAGCATTTACAAAAAATATTATACGTGTGTACAAAGGCAAAAATAGGAACAAATAATATTTATAATGCAAGCACTAATGTATATTATTCTATTTCTAATGTAAACTAAACCTTACTTTAAATTGCTTGAACTCAATTATGTACGAGAGTTCATTCGGACCCAAAGTGTTTGGTGTTCCCCCTATATGGTCCTTAATGTTTTGGGCTAAATATCTTTTCGTATTGCGTTTTAATAGCATTTTTTGTTTTTTCCTTGTAAAGAGCGCCCCTGTGAACGTTTCGCCCCTACGCCCGGGCGTAGTAGGCCTACTGGTAAATCCGGCCCTGCATCTGGCCTGCCTAGAGGCCTTAAAATTACATTCAAACTAAAAAATCAATTGTCTCGTCTAAGTCAGAAGAGATACGAGATATCAAAAAGAGTTTCATCTAAAAGTTGTTCAAAATTTCGTGTTTGTTTCAAACATGTATTCCGCCAGGGTTTTCAGTTTAGGGGTGTAAAGTCAAAATTGGGAGGGTGTAAGTGGATTTTTGCAGCACGGTTTCTATCAATTTTTGACACTAAAAAATTTTAAAGTTGGGAATTGCGCTTTGGATTTTACACGATCTTTCAAAAGCACTGCGCGCTGCTATTTTTCATTTTGAAGAATTCTTTATCGTAATTATTAATATAATTATATAAATAATAATTATTATAGTATTTTAACTACAGCTGGATTTTCTTTCGTAAAGAATTATGTTCCAACCTAACTTATATTTAAATATAATCGAAATCTCTTTTTAATTAGGGTACTTCGGCAATGGTTTTCAAGCAAACAATTTCAGAAAATCTTAAAACAAATTTAAATCTAAAAATGTTTGAGTAGGAAGTGCATACTGTAAACATAATTATAATAGGAAAAGATCTTCACAGAAACAATTAGAAATTGCATATAATGTGAGTTTACAAGTTACCCTTAATTTTAAGAAATCACTCTCGTCCTTTCTGTTAAGATTATTATAAGCATTTCAAGATTCACATTTCCAAAGATAGAACAGAATCGTTTATTTGAACGACGAGAACAAGAACGCTGGAAACAC
Organism: Lepisma saccharinum; assembly: GCA_022664845.1. Classification (NCBI taxonomy): domain Eukaryota; kingdom Metazoa; phylum Arthropoda; class Insecta; order Zygentoma; family Lepismatidae; genus Lepisma; species Lepisma saccharinum. The sequence continues at coordinate 36,865 of JAGDQP010001143.1, read as the reverse complement.
TTGGCACAAGCGCAGGGCAATGGTAAGTCTGAAGGAACTGTTACACATTATCTTCTTGGTGTATCAATTTACCATCACTTTCAATGTACCAATAATCCAGAGAGTCGAGAAACCGTGTATTTGGTAAAGCACGAATTGATCTGTGACTTTGAAAATAACCTCCTTTAATGCAATCTCTCACTGATGTTGATGTTTGTGTGAAGTTTCCAAAGTCCACAACCTTTTTGTGGTGATACTGGCGTTAACAGAACTCATCAGCTGTCGGAAAGGGTGAACCAACGGTTTTCATTAGAATTATTTCGAGTTCGCTTCGCTTTTTTCACTGATAGGGGTACACGAAAATCTTCAAGAAGTATGGATGCACTAGTACGAGTTTCAGTGCTAAGCTTTTCGTTAAGAATTTACTCGGGGAAGCGGAATTTTACCCCCATGAAATCTAACCACGAGAAAAACGTGACGTCACAAAACTTGTGGAACAGTTGCTCCTAGAATTATGTTCGTGGCCGGAAAGTTACCCCCCAACTAATTATTACATAGTCGGTCTGATTTTAATTCATATGATTACATTAGAACTGTAATAATATTAACTAAAATCCCGCCTCAGAATTTTGACCCCCGGAAATTCCCCCCCCCCCCCACCTAGTGTCTTTTAAAATATAGAAGAAGGCAGAATTTTATCCCCTGATTTTTAACCCCCTTAGCTTAAAATATACTGGAAGGCGTATTTTTATCCCTCTGAAATGTACCCCCTTAGTTTAAAATAGCGAAATACGGGATTTTAACCCCCTGAAATTTACCCCCTAGTTTAATATAGTGGAAGGCGGATTTTAACCCCCTTAGTTTAAAAGGGGCGCGGAAATTTTACCCCCCGAAATCTACGCCCCAAACGGAATCTACGTAATTTGAAAGCGAGAAGAGACCGAGACGGACACCTTCGAGGCCGAAACGAAACCGAGCCAGACACTTCGAAACTCTCGGTCTCGATCAAGATTTGGGAAAAATGTACGTTTGTCCAAACAGGTCAATTGGCTGCAGATTCTGTGTGTGTTTTCTCCCATTGGGTGGTCTGCGGATCATGGGCATCAACGAATGGATCATAGGACAAGCAAGGATAACATGTGGTGATCTTTTTTATCAATAAGGTTTAACTTAATAGCTCTTTAAGTTTATTCAGACCCACACATCAGCTACATCTCCTTCAGGTTTGCTGACTTCCATTGACTGTGAAAATGGAATCACCAAGACATCAGTATCCCTGGCCTGAGTCAAAAGTCCCTAAAAATCACAAATTAAATTTTATTCACTGGATTACACGATAACACGCTGTGCTTGAACAACTTAAACCATGTGATTAACATGGATCAGGATCCGATCATCTGTTTCTTTGTAGTGTTGAAGCCTCCAGCGACCTGCCAGGTTTTGAACAGGACCGCCCGATTCGGAGTCAGACGTGCTACCACCTGCAATGATTAACTAACATATCTATTAACATAGAAAAAAAAATATTAACAATATGGGTTATGTTACTACCTAAACAACAAAACAAAAAACAATACGAAGTGTAGTGTACGTGAAGTGGAAGGAAGAAAGGATGATCATGACGGTTTATTAAGTTCAGAAGTGGAGCGTAGTTAATTCTTTTCAAGGGCCAAACAGATTCAAAGTATTACAAGTTGCTTTGTATTTAACTCTCATAATTTGTTTGTGTATCTTATCAGAATTATCACTTAAACACAGCAGTTCTCATGGAAGAAGAGAAATAGACTGATAGAAAAATATGTAGTAAAGTTCTCGCTTTTTGAATGTTGATCAAAATTAAACCATTAGTGGGTTAGAGGTCTCTATCGGCAACGAAATAGAACATTTATTAACTTGACAGTATTTTAAGGACCATAATGAGTAGAGTGTATCGCAATCGGAATTTTAAACGGAAGTTGAGTTAACAACGCGTCACAACTAGCTTGTTACGTAACACGTGAATTGTAAATACAACTTCAGATATTCTGCCAGGTTGCGTCGATGGCCTGGTGGTTACAGCGTCGGCTTCTTAAACGAAAGAGCCCGGGTTCGAGTCCCGGCAGGGATAATCTTTTTTCTTTCAAAATATATTTTCATATGTTCATAATAATTATTAATAATTGTTTTCTTCCACTTCTGGTGGATTATCTTAAATTAGTGAACATACGAACGTGGAGGTTAGGTGCGGTCATGTATCTTTATTTTCATATTCGTCACAATTCTTGATGCAACTTCCGTTCAAAATTCCGATAGCGATACGCTCGTCATACTGAGGTCTCTTCTCTTCTCAATATGGAGGTCCTCGGATCAAACACCAATTTTCGCTTGTTTTTATATCTAACAATAACAATAGGCTCTTTGCCTATACAAATCAGGTACAAACGTTCAAGAATTTACTCGAGAAGGGTTATAGAATAGCCTGTAAGTCCACCGGTATTTGTTAAACCAAAAAGCACTGACCGACTTTACTCGTAAATACAGATCTGTTTCCCTTCCTTGGAAAACCTAGATTTTGTAGGACTTCCCACATCTCTTTCCCTCCCCTATCTCAGCCTGAGTCAAAGATATATAAAGGCCTTAAAGAAAATTCAACTTAATTTAATCGAAATACAAAGACTTAACGGCCGCTGCCTTTGTATTCAGAAGGCTGTGTGTTCGCGCCCACAGACTTCCCACTTTCACTGAATTTTTTCCTGGTTTCTCTCGATCGCACCAGGGAAAAATTGGACTAGTAGTTAAAATAAGACCAGCGTCGATTCCTCTCCAAATCTTTCATTTTGTTTTTATTGTTGTTTTAATATCCTATATAAAATTACCTCTGAGCTGTATATGAGAATTTTTAAGTCAATAAATAAATAATGTTAAAATTCTGCCATTATTGGAGTGAATCAACAGCAAATAGGTTGGTAAATAAAGCATATTAAGTCACTGAGAAAGAAGACAAATATATAACTTTGTTGTTGAAAACCTAAATATTTCTTGTTCTTCCAGAACGGATCAACAACTATATTCGATTCAGGCTACCCACAAAGAATACATTATTCCTAGTAGACAAGGACGTGCCTAGGGTATCCGTGGCTTTCGGATCTTGTCTTGATAGCCGGATTTTTTATAATTTTAGGCGCAATTAAATACATTTTATGTAAATTTCATTCCCAGACACGCCTTACCCCTGTCCCCGAAAGTAAATTAATAGATGAGTACCTGCCAGCTGATGCTTTACTAGTTTCCAATTTGTTTCAATTTTGAAAATTCCAAAATTTTAATCTTATTTAAACTAATACTAATATGTTTATGTCACAGAAAGAAAGATCTTTTAAAAACAACAGTTTATGCTGTAAAGAAGTTCCTGAGATGATTTCTAGCTTAGATTGCGAAGAGTTTCAACATTCTTTTTCTTTTTCTAAATCATCCATAACCAACTTTTTCTTCTTGTAATTGCAGCACCAAGAACAAAAAAGAAAACACTTCCTCTGATCTGCTAATTAGCACTTCTTCACTCACATAAATATTGGATAGGCTATTAATATGTCATTATAATATTAAATCAGTACTAATTGAATATACTAATCTGACTGAACATGAATTACCTCTGGAATACTAAATTTACCGTAGAGTGAAGGTAATCTTTAATTTCAATTTCTTCTGTATCTTACCGGTTGTGTGAATTGAATTGAATTTTATTTATGGCCTTTAGGCATATAAGATGTGCTGTGTAACTACATCCATTACTAAAAAATCGGACAGTACTGACTGTAGAACTCGAGTGGGAAACCCGTAGCTCGTGTAAAATTAAGGTGGCCTAAGTTTGGGGAAAGTTTTCTACAATATATATATATGATATATATGTATATCATATTCAGCCACTTAATGTCCACTGTTGGATGAAGGCCTCCCCTTCAATCTCCATATATGACGGTCCTGGCAGTCTACAGTCCAAACCCATACATTTTGACCCTCTGACTTCCTGCAGGACTGACCGCTAGCTGCATTCCGTCCTCCAGACAATGAGGTCCCCCGAGGCCGTTTCCCTATTTGTACCATTTATGTGATAAGAAAGGAAGAGTGCAGACATTTGACTCACCACGCTGTCTGCTAATGCGGGTTGGTGAGCAGCCCATACATGTTCGTTCGCCAAACAGTTGCTTGGGTAGTAACGGGCCCCATGACATGAACATATGGTTTGGACATTAGGCGTCTACTTCGGGCGGTTCCCTCCCAGTTAGTGACAGATGCCTTTTGGGGGCGACAGTCCCTGTTTGCCCGTCCTGTCCCGGTTTCCCGGCCTATATATATATATATATATATATATATATATACTGTATACATAGTTTAGTGTCAAATACATTGCAAGTGTATTATTAATGTAGCCAGTGATTCCGCCAGATACGCTCCCCGTATGGGAGTGTCATCCCCCAAATCCTCGAGAGCATCTCTCAACTTAAAACTTTTACGGCCAAATCGATACAAACCGTGCAAAACTCCACTTAAACCCTTCAATTCTAATTTTACATCCCCAAGCTGAAAATCCTGGCAGAATTCCTGAATGAGGCACCCATGAAATGGACTGTATTTTATTGAGACTTCTGATTGGTTTCTTGTAAATATGTAGCTATTTTTTCTGTTATCAAGTAATTTTGGCGTATTTGCTTAGATCTGAATGGCATCACGCCTTGCATTACTTCAACGTGACAAAACTGTGCGTCTACACTGCAAAAAATAGCTGTGTTAATTCAACACAATACTGTGTCCCAGCGTGACTACCACTTTTGTGTGTTAAATCAACACAACGCACGGTGTTGATTTCGGTACTGTGAAAAAAAGTCACAGCTGCAGTGAGATTTGAACCTGGGTTGCTCAGTTAGAAGTCGAGCGTCTTGCCGACTTGGCTAAATCGTCAGACACAAAATGCAGTAGATGCAAACGATATTTAATGAACAACATTAGAATTAAACGACTACACTATAGATTTAAACAGTGTATGGGTTCAAATATATGTTGCTGAATCCCCAAAACTAACTAAGTTACTAGCACATCTTATCACATGGTTTAATCACTTCCTATTTGTCAACTGAGAACCAGAATTCGCATTCAATGAGAAGAGTCTATTTCTATGAAAGCAAGCAAGATGGCGACAACCAAACACTCAGCAGCATTACTGCTTTCTTATCGTAACAACATGTCAAATGCTGCGCTTGCTTTCATAGAAATGGAACACATTCTCAATAAATGGGGATTGTGATCCCTAATTGACCAATGGAAAAGTGATTAAACCATGGCTTAATTGGTGAGAGTAACTTTGTTTGTATTTGGGGTTCAGCAACATTTTTTTATCCTCTATATTATTTCAATCTAGTGCTCTTTTCGCCTGACGATTTAGCGAAGTCGGTAAGACGCTTGAGTTCTAACTCAGCAGCCCATGTTCAAATCTAGCTGCAGCCGTAACTTTTTTTCTCCCAGTACCGAAATCAACACCGTGTGTTGTGTTGATTTAACACACAAAAGTGGTAGTCACACTGGGACACCGCATTGTGTTGAATTACCACAGCTATTTTTTACTGTGTAGAAATGTTGATTCCACGGAGTTTACGTGGTATTTCAACTGAACATGTAATATGCAAAAAGTTGCAATTTGCAAACATTTTTACATAACTTTAACTTACATTGTATCTTAAATGAATTGTAACCTTTATTGTAACAATTCATGTATGTACCGTAAGTTACGTGAATGTGTCGTACATTGTGTCATTGCAACTATACTTGCTTCGATTTTTGCTGGTTGTGGTGGAACTCCATACTGGATGTGCTGGACCAGTAATTAAGCTGAATAAATGTTGGAAATTCAACAAGCAAACTTTGCTGGTATCAAGCATAGTTGGTTGGATTATCTCACCAGCAAATACCAGCTGGATGAAGTACACCTATTAGTCGCCTGTGATACTCCGTACAATAAACTACTAAGAGAACTCAAAAGTATTAAATTAAAATCTTATACCATATGTCTCGAATATTATAATAATACTGCTAAGAACCAGTGGGCCCTAAATACAAAATTTGCAGTAAAGATTAAAAGGAATGGTTGCAACTTCAAATGTAATTCCGTAGAAGATATTCACAAAATATAATTCTAACTCAACTGAGATGTCGCGCAAGCTACAGAAATTCAAATTAAATAAATGAATTTTCCTGGAAAATGTTACCGTATTCCTCCCGTAGCTCGAGACTTGTTGGTCGTAGCTGGAACCTTGTTGGGAAGATAAAGAAGAGACTGTTTTCCATTGCTTTCCATCGGTTGAAGATGACACCCAAGGACGAGAGTTCTCGCAAAATTTAGAGTACGAAGAAACATGACAACTTTGCCCATCCTTGGAAATTTTTCTGCGGACACCCATACTCGCAAATCACCCAATAGGAGAAAACGCACAGAATCTGCAGTCAGTTGTTCTGTTTGGATAAACGTACATTTTTCTCAAATCTGAATCGAGAGTCTCTAAGTGTCTGGCTCGGTCTCGTTTCGGTCTCGGAGGTGTCCGTCTCGGTCTCGTCTCGCTTTTAAATTACGTAAATTCCGTTTGGGGGTAGATTTTGGGTGGTAAAGTTCCCGCGCCCCTTCTAAACTAAGGAGGTAAATTTCAGGGGGGTAAAATTCCGCCTTCTACTATCTTAAACTAAGGGGGTACATTTCAGGGGGTAAAATTCCGCCTTTCCTATATTTTAATCTAAGGGGGTTAAAATTCAGGGGACAAAATTCCGCCTTCTACTATATTTTAAATAACACTAGGGGAATAAATTTCCGGAAGAGAAAAATTCCGAGTCGGAATTTTAATTAATACTATTACAATTCTAATTTAATCATATGAATCAGAATCTGACCGGCTATGTAATAATTAATTGGGGAGGTAAATTTTCTGCCACGAACACGATTCTAAGAGCAATTGTTCCATGAGTTTTGTTACGTCACGTTTTTCTCGGGGGATAGACTTCAGAGGGGGTAAAAATTTCGCTTCCCCGAGTAAATTCTTACCGAGAAGCTTATAGCACTGAAAGCTGGTACTAGTGCATCCATACTTCTGAAAGATTTTGATGTACCCCTATCAGTGAAAACAGGGAAGTTAACTCGAAATAATTCTAATGAAAGCCGTTAGATCACCCTTTCCGACAGCTGATGAGTTCTGTTATCACCAGTATCATCACAAAAAAGGTTGTGGACTTTGGAAACTTCACGCAAAGGTCACAGACCAATTCGTGCTTTACCAAATACACGGTTTCTCGACTCTCAGGATTATTGGTACATTGAAAGTGATGGTAAATTGATACACCAAGAAGATAATGTGTAACAGTTCTTTCAGACTTACCATTGCCCTGCGCTTGTGCCAAGTGTTTCCAGCGTTCTTGTTCTCGTCGTTCAAATAAACGATTCTGTTCTATCTTTGGAAATGTGAATCTTGAAATGCTTATAATAATCTTAACAGAAAGGACGAGAGTGATTTCTTAAAATTAAGGGTAACTTGTAAACTCACATTATATGCAATTTCTAATTGTTTCTGTGAAGATCTTTTCCTATTATAATTATGTTTACAGTATGCACTTCCTACTCAAACATTTTTAGATTTAAATTCGTTTTAAGATTTTCTGAAATTGTTTACTTGAAAACCATTGCCGAAGTATCCTAATTAAAAAAGAGATTTCGATTATATTTAAATATAAGTTTCGTTTAGCATAAAATTCTTACGAAAGAATATCCAGCTGTAGTTAAAATACTATAATAATAATTATTAATATAATAATATTAATAATTATAATAAAGAATTCTTTAAAATTAAAGATAGCAGAGCGTAGTGCTTTTTGAAAGATTTAAAAAAATCTCGAACACACTTCCCAACTTAAAAATATTTAGTGTCAAAAATTGATAGAAACCGTGCAAAAATCCACTTACACTCACCCAAGTTTGACTTTACACCCCTAAACTGAAAATCCTGGTGGAATACATGTTTGAAACAAATACGAAATTTTGAACAACTTTTAGATGAAACTCTTTCTGATATCTCGTATCTTTTCTGAGTTAAAATAGATTTTTGATTTTTGAGTTTCAATTTAATGTTTAAGGTCCCTAAGCAGGCCGGATTTACCACTAGGCCCACAAGGCTCGGATCTAGGGGCGAACCGTTCACATGGGGTGCACTTTACAAATAAAAATAAAAAATGCTATTAAAACGCAACACGAAAAGATATTTAGCCCAAAACATTAAGGACCATATAGGGGGAACACCAAACACTTTTGGTCCGAATGAACTCTCGTACATAATTGAATTCAGGCAATTTAAAGTAAGGTTTAATTTACATTAGAAATAGAATAATATATATTAGTGCTTGCATTATAAATATTATTTGTTCCTATTTTTGCCTTTGTACACACCAATATATATATATTTTTGTAAATGCTACATACAGTGCGTGGCAGTTATCTATACCCCTTCAAATTGGCAACAGGTACTTTTTGTTGTAGCACTCTATACGCATGAAGATGTAATTTACATTCCATGTTTGTTTATGAGGAAAACTGAAGTTTCTTTTCCTAAACTGTCTTGTTGTGTCCTCCGGCCGCTATCCTCCCATACCCTATCCGGTATCATCCAAAGACGTCTAAAAACCTTAGAATTTTAAAAATTATCCTAACCTGTCTTTTATAATGGTAGAAACGAGAGTCATTTTCTCCCTGACATCACCTTATAAATTCCCTAGATAAATGTTCATGAGATGGTGTTTAACGTTCAAAGGGTCCCCACGTATTCAACGTAGCGAGTGATTTAGTGGGCCGCTTTCATCCATTCCTAGAGATTTTGTAACTTGGAAGTACCGTAGCTAGTTTTCAAGAGCGACGTATTTTTGTGTGAATAAGAAGAGTTTGTATGATCTTCCTGTTCAGTGTAATTAGAACGTCTCCCACAAGTAGTCTACAGTAATTCAATCAAAATTGCTCCTTGTAGGACTATGCATTTAGTGTGAGGTTCCCATTTTTCCCGGGACAGTCCCGTTGATTAAATGTCCAGACATTTTTCCATCTATAAGATCCTAATAGATGCTGTATCTGTAACATCCTTAAATATGTTACTTTACAAACTACTGGTTCCGCTACAAAGATATTATATCACATAGCTAGAGTTTGTGGAATCCGCAGTGTTAGTGGTTGTTGAATTACTATAACCTGATAAGTTACTGGCCGCATTGTGTCGAAAGTGCAGCATACATGAAAATATTAAAATAGAATTTCTCTTCATCAGAGAAGTAGACGAAATTGTGAAATGCAACTTATGTGCTAATTTTACATTTTGCATGGTGGTCTGGACTGACCTTATCAACCACATGACATTTTATATCAGTATCTTATTTAAAGTGCAGTATATAATATTACCTGTTTTTTCTACTTTCTATTATGTCCCGATATTTTATTAAATATCCCTATTCCTTTCAGTAAAAATGTTGAAATTTCCCGTTTTTTAAGACAAATATTAAGGGACTAATTTAAAGCCATTATTTTATTATTATTAATATTATTGAAAACCCACATTTGCGGAGTTAAATAAATATTTTCTGTTTATTATTATTATTAAATGGGGAGAGGAAGAGTAATTTGTTATAGGCTAATGTGAATGTGGGAAATGGAAAAGGATGGTAGGGGAGAGAGATGAAGAAACGGAACGGGGTGGCACCGCTGGATGTTATTGGCCTAGGGCACCTAGATACATAAATCCGGCCCTGGCCAGATGGATGCAGTATTTCTTTTAGGTATGCTTGCGGGGGGGAGGGCTTTGCCCCCCGGGGGATTTCAACCGCACCCTCGAAATAATTAGTCTCAACACTTGTATTATTCATATGTATCCTGAAATAGCACATTCTATAAATATTGTTCATATTCTCTTGAAGTTAAGTAAGGAAGTTGTTAAGTAACATTATTGTTATTTTAGATTTTAGCTCATTAGAGTCAATATGTATTATTTATAATTTTCGTTAGCTCCCCCACGAGCCCTCCGAATAAAATCTCCTAGAAGAAACACTGGATGGGTGAAGATGGGATAATTGGTGGAATGAAGAAAGTGGGAGGAAAGAGGATAACCTTGAGAAAATCGGTGTTTGTCTAGCACAAAGCCCACATGGCACAACAAGGGATCGAACCGAGGACCCCAAACACCAGAGGTAAGCCCTCTACCACTGAGCCACCTCGATCCATGGTGCTAATTGACTGTTGATGTACCAAGAGAACTTGGAGTTACAGGCCCGCCTTCGGGCTAAATACCTATAATTATTATCATCATCTCTTCTTATTACGATGTGTTAATGTGCAGGGAGACAAGAAAATAACGAACAAGACACGTTTCATTTTGTTATTTCTTTGTAAATTAAAAGCAAAGAAGTGGTAACAAGGGTACATAATGAAAAGAGAAGAAAAGGATAGCCAACTGTGTACTTGACACTTCATGTTTTTTTTTTTTTTTTTTTGTTAATGTTGCTGTATGCAACTGAATTATGTGTTACAGCGGTTTGTGCTAACGAAGTTAATGAATAAAATGTCCAAGCGACATTGTAGTGTCTAGAATTAATCTCAGTTAAATATTGAAAGTTCTACACGTAAACAACTCTTCTTGTATATATACCGCTTTCTCTCTCTCTCTCTCTCTCTCTCTCTCTCATACACACGGCCACATACGATACCATTAGCTGACCAACTGTGCACTTTCCAGTTAGGTGATAGAAATATACGCACGCATATATGTGAGTTAATAGTGCAAGCCACTCTTATTTATAGACATCTTTAATACTCACACGCATGTATTTTGTTTCTTGATGTTTGTTGACTACGTGATGAAGTATTTCTATGATATATTATGGCATGGTTTTTGTTTTTCCCACAAGACAGAGAGTAATGAGTTTCGTTTGGACCAACTAACGTAATGGAGTACAACCCTGTGCCAAGTAAATCTATAAATTTAATCCTCTGTTTGTGTCATCTTCTGCCGCATTATAAAAGCCTGATTAGACAGTGTTTATTTATTTGTTTTGTAGCGTGTATATATTAAGCGGGTAAGTTCTGAAGGAAAAATTACCGTCTCCCGCATCGAGTTCCAAACGTTTCCTTGAAGTCTAACAAGGATTTTCAGAAACACAACATATCCAAACATAAAAAATTGTGAAATATAACATTTTTTTCTACTGTCAAGCTCCAATAAGAGTACATGCAAAAAATCGTCAATATGTTGAATAGAATTTGTTCCCGATATGACTCGACAATGAAATTCTTATGTGAAAAACTACTCGCTAAAATCTTTCCGATAGCATCAAAAGCAAAGTTGAGAAGTGTTGGAAAGTGGTAAATCTACAATGTTTGGAATTATAGCATTACGAATTATTAACTTCAAATAAATTACTGGACATAGAAATCATTCTTTGTGATCAAATAAAAGTTTTAATGACGAAATAAATCGTATATACAAACATTTCAAGACCAAAACAACATTCAAACAAACAAACATCAAAGTACCGGTATTTACAGATACAACCTTTCCAGGATTCGCCGTATTTGAACATGATAGGGCCCTGGGTCATGGGTCTCCGCTTACTCCAGAGGGGTCGAAAGAATATCACAATGAATTCTCACATAGATTTATTCTCAAACTCACCAGTGTGTACATGTTTGGGCAATACTTGAACAGGTTTTGAAATTTGCTTCTCCTTCTTCTTAAACTATGCACCAACTTACTGACAGCGCTGTTGCAAGCGGGTATTGACCGAGATGAACATGAAGATTGTTTGGAGCTTTGTGTAATCTGTTTCCTAAAGTCTGCAAGGCGGGGTGGTCCATGAACGCCAACGAATTTGTCATTATGTAGGTGTTCGTAATCCAAAGATCGTTCCGTGTTTATCAGTATTAATGGATCCCCATAACTGAAATCTTTACAACGTTTTGATAAGTTTTCTGATTTATGATGAAGTGGAGATGTATACTTATGTCTCCCTCTTTCTATCAATGCATAACTTGAATTGCCACTTCTTCTCAGACATATTCGAAATTTCTGTCTTAGCTTATAGACATACGAAATTTGATCCTCACACATCACTTGTTAATGACATTTTAAATCTCCACTGAAGAAAATATATAAATTTAATGTTTTTTCTTTATTTGTGTTAAATAATGCGATTAATGATAGAGTTGTTAAGTTAGCTAATTATAGTTAGCTAGACAGTAATTAGCTAATGCACTCCTACAACAAATAATGCACTCCTCTGTCTGGATAATATCTTACTACACGAGAATGTAGAATCACTTGGTGTCGGTAAATAATTTGTGCAGCAAGATTTAACCCAACCAAAGGTACTGTTATCAGTCTAAGCTGTTTAATTTCTGATCTCTGAAAGAGATTATCATGCGTCTTTTGGTTAAAAACAGGGATCATAAGTTTTATTCTTTAGAACTTGGGAGACGCTGTCATTATTGGGACGTATAGCTTTACATCTCTGCTTTCATGCAACCACGCATGGTAGCTTTTTTCACAATCGCTTTCTTCCATTAAGTTTTTATTTTGTGCCTTCAAATTTCACAAAGTTGATTCCCAGCAGGGACTCAAACGCGGAACTCTAGCTGTGACTCATGACCTGACTCCTGTAATCACTTGACAACTGCGGTCGTCTGTTACCGTATACTGCACTGTTTATATGATTAATCATCATAATTCAGGTTCGTAATGATATTCTCTCTCATTGATAACAAATAACTAGTTTGTTGAATGTATGCCAGTTCGTCCTACCTTTACTTCAGAGAGTTTCTGGGAATCCCTTAGTTCCTTTGGGAGAATACCTTGCGCAGTCATCGCGCAATTTCGAAATATGCATTTTTGGATAGAGCAAGTTGGAAGTCTTTAAGGGTATCTTGCCCGCGCAGTTCTACTGTTAATGGTATTGGAAATATCAAGCTCTAAAGTTCAATTTCCCACGCTTTCGGCAGCCTGTAGCTCCGAAACTACAAATTACGAAGACAGACTTTTCCTTATTTTGATTAGAACTTTTCGTTCCTTGGATTTTTACAATGAGTTTTTGTCCACCCTGTATTTATACATTTTAAAGCATATTTTATTTTATTTTTTAATATCGACTTCTTTATCCTAAAATAAATACTAACCTACAACGATCTGTCGTTTGACTGGTTGCTGAACGCTTTAAGATTTAGGTCACAAAATATTAGCTTTAGGAAAAGTATCCGAACACCGAAATAGGTGGAAAAATAATAATTATAAAGAACAATTAAAACGATTCGTACTAAAAAGTAAAAAAAAAATGTTTATGCATGACTAAAAAGAAAAGAATGTCAATTCAAAAATTTATAAAGTGACTATATATTAGAGAGCGCCCCACACCTTTCTTTTGTCATGCATAAACAAAATTATTTTTTACTTTTTAACACGAATTGTAGGAAAAATATGTCTCAAAGAAGTTTGTTTATTATCACGAAGAACGGTAGGTCTTCGAGTGACGCTAAGCACAACTAGCCTGTTAGCGGCACTCCCACATATACAGCTAATTTCGGATCTAGCAAACTATAAGCCCGATTCTGATGCTTGAGCTTGCATTTGAAAGCTTTTTGCCATACTATGATACAGGGGAAAAAATGGATCGGTAGAACCTCCCTGGGACCCGCTAGGGCGGTTTGAAAAAAAATAAGGATTTTACATTTCTGGTGATAGCACTTACCACACACCGTATAGGTGGCCGAAGCTTGCGGAATCGTAATACGCTTCAATACCTTTCAAATGCTGTATCACACATCAAAATCGGTGAAGGGGTTGAAGAGTTTAGCCCAATCACAGAATTTTCACAAATGATGGAAAAGAACCTCCGTCATTATGCCTGTCTTTTTGCTTTAACCCAAAGTGGTTGGTAGCCTGGGGGGTTTGGGGGTCAATTGCGGGCTTCAATAAGTTGGGGTAAATCGAAGTTTATTTTGTTGATAGGAATTACCGTGTTCGAGATACGGCTTTTTGTATGAAGACTATACACTTTTTTTTAATATGTAGCCTTACAAAGTAAGTGATATCAGTATAAAAACACCTTCAGGGTAAAAGACAAGAAAGATGCAAGAATTCTACTAACAAAATAAGTGGTATCCATTTTGCGAGTTACTATCTTTGTGTCACTATGGCGGAAGGATACTAAATCTCCTAATTTTATTACAAAGGAAACATCCGTCATAGTGATACAAAGGAAGTAACTCGCAAAATGGATATCACTTATTTTGTGAGTAGAATTCTTGCGTCGCTCTTGTCTTTACCCGAAGGTTTTTTTTATACTGATTGTTTTTACATTCTTTTCTTTAGTTTACAATGGTTCGTTTTGTCCTCAAATCTTGCAACGTAAATTTAACTTATTTCCCGACGGCCTACAATGATGAAATTTTGCACAGGGACGCAAGTCGGGTGACAATATAATATTCCATTGTTACTTTCTATATATTTATTTCATATTATTATTGTTCATATATTTCTGTATATTTATATATTTTAAAAGCATATGTTATTATTATTTTTAATATGGAGTTCTTTATCCTTAAATAAATACTAGACTGCAACAAAGTTGCATTTGACTGGTTACAGAAGACTTTAGGACTTGAGTCACAAAACATTAGCTTGAGAAAAGTATCCGAACACCGAAATAACTAAGAAAAAAAGGCTTACTTTTCTTAAACAATTCGTGCTGAAGGTAAAAAATAATTATGTTTATGCATGGCTAAAAGGTAAAGCATGGGGTTCGGCAATTCAGGAATTTATAAAGTGACTGTATATGAGAGAGCGCCTCATGCTTTTCCTTTTAGTCATGCATAAACAAAATTATTTTTTACTTTTTAGTACAAGCTGTTTAAGAACATTCTGTCATGTTAGCTTTCTTGCTTAGTAGCATGTAATTGCTTTTCTAAATGCTCTGTATATTATTTGTGTATGAGAATGCACATCAAGTGTTGACAGGATACAAAAAAGTTATTCTTGTTACATTTGCGTATGTAGGAATATATGTGGAAATTAACTTCAGACTTTATAAGAAGAGACTATGTATGATTGTAGTTTGATAAAAAATTTAAGATTATTCGTTAGATATTAGTTATTTTAAACAGAGTTTATAAAAAGCAAAGATGAAAATACTGTTGAATGTTTGTTTATGATTGTCCTTATTTGGAGATGTTGCTAGAATTATATTACGTTTTCTGAAGATTAAATCTATTCTGAGCATCATTGTCGGATAATGCTTTTGTTGTTAATTTACTTGTTATTTAATTATTTATGCATATGCGAGATACATTAGAACGTCTACTGAGCCAATGATAAATAAACACAATCAGATTAGCTAAACATACGCAAACTAACCTAACCTAACCCAAGCGGTATTAAGGTTAGATTTTGAGACCGTAACATGTAGCTAAATGTAGTGACAACAACAAAGAATAGCACGCAGTTTGCAATTCTGCTTTAACGTTCTGGTGGGAAAACAACATATCAAGTTCCTACTGATTTCTTCTAGTTAGAAAAATGATGCACAGATGGCGACTCGGTGAGACATCTTTTTTTCCCCTATCTTCTCTCTTTCTATCTCGCCGTTTTCCACTATTGCTTCCTTTCCACGGGCCAGTGAACTGTGCACAAATCTGGCATCTGCATCAAATGCGTAACGATGATGTAAGGTAAATGAAGAGGCGTTTTGACAGACTATGCTTCTTTGTAAACTGCGCGAAACATACATATATGTAACGGACGGAATGCAAACACTTAGCGCTTTGTGCCGCAAACTTTTAAACTGTCTTGGTTACTTATGAAAATTTTTTGTTCAGTGGAATATAGTCCAACGTCACAACATAAGCGAAGATAAACGTAGTCAATATATATAAAATAATAATATTATAAAGGACAACATACCTACAAATAAAACACAAGAACTTGACGAGGAGAGTCTACACTGTAAAAAATAGTTGTGTTAATTCAACACAATGCGGTGTCCCAGCGTGACTAACACTTTTGTGTGTTAAATCAACACAACACACGGTGTTGATTTCGGTACTGTGAAAAAAAAAGTTACGGAGGCAATGAGATTTGAACATGGGCTATTCAGTTTGAAGTCGAGCGTCTTACTGACAGAGCTAAATCGTCGGACAGAAAACGAAGTAGATGTAAACGATATGTAATGAACAACATTTGAATTAAACGACAACACTATAGATTTAAACAGTGTATGGGTTCAGATATATGTTGTTGAACCCCCAAAACATACTAAGTTACTTGCACGACTTATGACATGCTTTAATCACTTCCTATTTTTCAATTGGAAAACAGAATTCCCATTCATTGAGAATAATTCTATTTCTATGAAAGCAAGCAAGATGGCAACAGCCAAACACTTGAGCAGCATTACTGTTTTCTTATCGTAATAAAATGTCGAATGCTGCGCTTACATTCATAGAAATGGAACATATTCTCAGTAAATGGGGATTGTGATCCCTAATTGACCAATGAAAAAGTGATTAAACCATGGCATAAGTCGTGGGAGTAACTTTGTTTGTGTTTACGGTTCAGCAAGATTTTTTTAATCCTTTATATTATTTCAATCTAGTACTCTATCCGTCTGAGGATTTAGCGAAGTCGGTAAGACGCTTGACTTCTAACTGCGCAACCCATGTTCAAATCTAGCTACAGCCGTAACTTTTTTTTCTTCCAGTACCGAAATCAACACCGTGTATTGTTTTGATTTAACACACAAAAGTGGTAGTCACGCTGGGACACCGCATTGTGTTGAATTAACACAACTATTTTTTACAGTGTAAGGGATGTAGAAGAGAAGAACGTGCATTTTTCTCATCAAGAGAAACATATTGCCTCAGAAACTTTCCAGCACCGCCGACTACCAAATACAGCGTGGATACAGGCGGACAAGTAATGCATCATAAGCGTCATTAGTTCCGTCCTTTCACTCATAATCTACGTATGTAAAATTTCAAGCGATATATGAACGTCAAACGGTTGGATCGATTGCAACCTTTTTTTCGTACAATGATAGACTGTTTTACTCTCAAGGTTTTGTAGATCTTAAAGTTTGAATCTTACTGCTGCTTTGATACACACTAAATTCTGAAGAGCGGAATCTTTCATCTCCTAAGAGCGGTATTTTCAATCAAAAAGAGGGTTCTTTTCAACGAAACGCTCTCGCTTTGGATGTGATCTTTCTAGATGGAATTCCGAAGATTTATAATGTAATTTATTCTTCAAACTTGAATGAGGGATTTTTCATCTTCTTAGAGTGGATCACAATGCATCATGGCTAGTCAAGTTTGTTCTCCGCCGTTCGTAACTGAAATTTATCGCGTTTAGTTAAAAATGACAACGGGAAACTTGAAAAGTTTTCTTAGTGACAGAAACATACCAGAAGACGTCAGGAGTACGATATGTACAAGAAATCTTTGGACGTACCTGACGAGACGAAAGACATCATTTCGAAGGCGTACTCCCATAGTTGGCCGGCTGGCTGAGGGGGATAAGGCGTTGGCCTGAAAGTAGCTGGATCAAACCCAACTGACGCTAAGTTTTTTTTTTTAATCTTTTCCATTCATATGTACATTACTTTTCTGTCTTACTACTCATGAATAAATGCTCCCGTTTCCATCTTTTTACATGTTCAACATTGTATTACGTCTTTTCATGTTCAAAAGATGAAGATTTTATCTGAATAGATGGAAATTCATCTAAACAAGCTTAAGTCTACGTTCCCATTCAAAAGAACAACTATAGATATCATCTTTTTTCGAGCGAAAATTTCTCATCTTTTTTTTTTTCGATGAAAATCCGCTCTCAAAAGATGAAAATATTCCGCTCAATTCGAGTGGAATTCCGCTCTTTGAATACAGTATGTAGTAACGAGAATTCATTTTGAGCATAATATTACATTGGCTGGTCCGATTCCAATCAAATGTGGCATAGTTTTTGAGGGCATTATTACCAAGGTTTAAGATATATTAAAGTTGTAATAAAACTAGCAGCAGTAGTAGTAAAAGTAGGAGAAACAGAATAGAAATAGAAGAACTTGTAGTATAGTATTTTAATAGTAGTAGAAGACAGAAAACACAGCTTTCTGACAAGACTAAATTCTTTAATAATAATAATAAAAAACTTAAAACGTAACAGTTTCGGAAGTATACCATTTCCTCTCCCCAGACTACACTCTATAACTCAAAGACACAACATTGAAAGAAATGCAAAAGAAAGTAAAAAAATCGCATTTTTCGGCGGTTTTTTTGCTTATAACTCGGAAACCATCAACTTTTCGTAAATGTCCTTCCTACTCAAATAGGAAGTACATAAAATTTCCTACAAATTTTACTATTTAGGGTTTTCCTCCGACGAACCGTTCGGGCTCAAGTGCTAGTTGAACTGTTATGCCATCTCCAGTATTAGAAAAAAAGAAGCATTTCCATCCTATACGTCTTTCCATTTTATTTATTCTCTCCCGGCATCCCGAAGTGAGTTTATAAATGCCCCGTCTGGTATATAAGCCCTCTTTCCTTCCATTCGACTCCTTCACAGACGTTATAAATATCTAGATAATTCTTCATATGCGTTTGTTCTGTTTCCCTCGTTATTTTTTTTACTTTTCTCTTTTCCCTATAAGTAAATTATTACATGATTTTTTTCATAGAAAATTTTCCGTAAAAAAAATTCGTATACAAATTTATAATAATGTTAAAAACACTTTGTAAATATATCTGGTGTAGTAAAAAGTAATCCATTATTTTGCCAATAGATGGCTTCAGTGATCTGTATCTCGCGTTGTATAAGTCCGATCGGGTTCAACGAGATGGCGTTCAAACGATAAGATTGCGTACTACAAACACTGTTCAGATAGTTGTGATGAGTTGACTCAGTGTTGTGTGAGCGCGCGTCAAAATGGACACTAGCTAAGAGAAAATACGCTATATTTTACAGTTTTTCTTCGATAAAGGCGAAAACGCAAGCCAGGCGGCTGCAAATGTGAATAGTGTTTATGGTCCTGATACTGTAACAGCCAATCACGCGCAATTTTGGTTTCGTCGATTCCGTTCTGGTAATTTTGACGTCAAAGATGTGCCACCCACTGGAAGGCCACGTGTCGAAAATGTCGATAAAATCATGGACATTGTCGCGTCTGACCGTCATGTAAGCACTGTTTCGATTGCCCAAGAGCTAAACATTGCACAAAAAACCGTGTGGAACCATTTTCATAAGGCTGGATACAAAAAGAAGCTTGATGTATGGGTGCCACACGAGTTAACGCAAAAAAACCTCATGGACCGAATTTCCATCTGCGAATCGCTGCTGAATCGCAACAAAAGCGACCCATTTCTGAAGCGGTTGGTGACTGGTGATGAAAAGTGGATCACTTACGACAACGTCACGCGAAAACGGTCGTGGTCGAAGCACGGTGCGCCGGCGCAAACGGTGCCCAAGCCAGGATTGACGGCCAGGAAGGTTTTGCTGTGTGTTTGGTGGGATTGGCAGGGAATTATCTACTATGAGCTGCTCTCCTACGGCCAAACCCTTAACTCGGAACTATACTGTCAACAATTGGACCGTCTGAAGGCAGCAATCGCCCAGAAGCGCCCAGCTTTGGCCAATAGGAGAGGCATTGTGTTCCACCAGGACAACGCCAGGCCACACACATCGATAGTGACTCGCCAGAAGCTCCGGGAGCTTGGTTGGGAGGTTCTTATGCATCCACCTTATAGTCCGGACCTGGCACCGAGTGATTACCATCTGTTCCTGTCCATGGCGAACACGTTTGCTGGTGAAAAATTCGCGTCAAGAGAGGCTTAACATCGACTGTCTCAATTTTTTGCCAATAGGGACAAAGGCTTCTATGAGAGAGGTATCATGATATTACCTTCCAAATGGCAACACGTTATCGAACAAAACGGCGCATATGTGACCTAAATCGGATCATTCTAACTATGGTAAGTCAAGCCTTCAATGTCATGCAAAAATAATGGATTACTTTTTACTACACCAGATATATACTCCACATACTCGGTTTCTGATTTAAAAAAAAGTTATAAGGGAAGAGAAAAACTAGGATTGATCCCCGTAAGTAGTTTTACGTTTTTATTTAACTTAAGTTCGTAGACTAGACAGACTTTTTACTTAAACCAGTCATGTGTAAGGGATGGCGTCTCATGAGTCATGACGAGCAATCTCCCGGAGTTAAGTAAGACAAAGGTATCAGCCAGTGCTTTTTGTCTAGGTTCAATACAGATATGCGCCTGGTAAAACTAAGATAAACCCGCTGGTTTTGCTATGGCTGGTAGCGAGAGTCGAATCAGCATGCTTCTTTAACACTGAATCGGAGTCCGCAGTTGTAACCACTGTATCAAGGTAAAATGGGTTGTAGTTTCGCAGTGTAGTCAATTTCAACCAAGATAATTTATTGCAGAAAATACGAAGCACAAGATATTATGAGAGAAGTTACATTTGGTCTTGTTCCATGTGATAGTATTTCGGTCATAATCACAATGTGTGTGTGTGTGTCATGTGTTTGTAATATCTGTCATCTTCATTTCGCCTAACAACTGCTTCCATAAGAAAGAAAGTTGCAAGTCAGCAGTTTTATTAAGAGTGGGGCCACGGCTGGTGATGATTATTGGAAAATGAAAACCTGCTGTCACCATTGCTATCCTTTGCTCTCGCGAAATAATGTCTGTCAGTTTAATCATTAAAAGAAACATAAACACGCGAAGAAAAATTACGTATTGAAGATTAACTCAGTTTGCAGTAAATTCTCCGTAGAACCAATTCAGATAGAGTGAATTGATCCGTTATGTTTCTTATGCTAGTTTCCATACCTGGGATTATTTTAAGGGTCCATTAACTTGGCCCCGCACCACACCAAATTTGAGAAATAAATAGCCTATCGTTTTGCACCGTTTTGCACGCAAATTTCGCGTTTTGCGCCACAACGATTAAAAAGTTATAAGCACATATATTTTGGGGGGCAAGTTAATGGTAGCCCCCTTAGTCAAATTTTTCGAAAACAGATAGCTTATCGTTTTTCACCAAAGTTTCGCGTTTTGCACCGCAATAGATAAAAAGTTATAAGCTCTTTTATTTGAGGGTGGCCAAGTTAATGGTAGTGCCCCGCCCCGTGCAGCAAAATTTAAAAAATCAGACACTGACACATAATGCAACATATTGCACTCGTTTTGCACGAAAGTTTCGCGTTTTGCACCACAACGGTTAGAAAGTTAGAAGTACACATATTTTGGGGGGGCCAAGTTAATGGTAGCCCCCCCCCCCCTCAGTCATTTTTTTCGAAAACAGATAGTGCAACAGATTGCAATCGTTTCGCACCGTTTCGCACCCAAGTTTCACGTTTTGCACCGCAATGGTTAAAAAGTTATAAGTTCTTTTATTTTGGGGGACGAGGACGAGGTTAGAGCCCCCTGAGTCATTGTTTTTCAAAAACATATAGTGTATCGATCTGCACTCATTTTGCACTGTTTTGCATCCAAGTTTCGCGTTTTTCAGCGCCGCGAGTTTAAAGTTAACTCGCGTATATTTTGGGACAGCCAAGTTAATGGTAAACCCCTACAGCAAAATTTCAAATTTAGACAGTGACACATAGTGCAGTAAGGGTAAACGCGCATTGTTAATCAAAAAATTGAAAAAGAGAAAAAAATCACCGCAATAAAAAATCACTAAAATTGTTAGGTACCCGCAGTGGGAGACAAGTTGCTCAGCATCGAAATGGATTTCAAATAAACGGCTGCAAGTTGTTTCTGGTTTTGTGAAGAGATTTATAAACTTCATAGTTCGGGCCATTTTAGTAACTAATGACTTCGGTCCTCCTTGATTCCACTAGATGTCTCTAAAATCCACAAACATCCATCCAGGCTCCAGCGGAGATTCGAGTCCAAAACCTTGGAGACACTCACCTTAAGCCTGAGACAGCACGACTATCGCGGTCGGCTGCTCTTCTTTTAAGATGAAGTAGAAAACACGAAATGAAAAGCCGTACGATTCAGTCAACTGCAAGCTAGAGACTTTAAATGAGCAATGTTATAAACTCGTTGCATCTTTGAATTTAAAAAATAATTTATTGCTTTTTAGCATCTTTATCTCTGGTCGGGTTAAGCTAGCCAGAGAATGAGGAAGATATCGTCCAGGATCTTACTTAAGGTACGATCCCCAGCATTCGCCTGGTGAAAACAAGGAACATCTGGAAAACCTCTCAGGAGGTCGGCCGTGGAGTTCGAAACCGCGTGCCTCCCCTTTACCAATCTGAAGTCCGCGCCGTTACCACCTGGACCACAGGGATTGAGTCTTTGCATCTTTCACAGAAGGTAAAAAGCGGTTCTATTATATCTGGATAAACATGGTTGGAAAGATTTTATAACTTGCTATTTGCTCTTGGGCATAGCATAACGCACCAAAACACTATACTTTTTGACTGGCTGTATAGGGCCACATGAAAGATTGGCTGTAACATTAATACACTAGGACTAGGACATCTGCAAACAATAGTTTCATGGCCCCCGAAATAGACTATGTTTCAATTATTTTATCACGGTGACTTTAAAATTACCACTGCGCACCCTGTCACATAGAAGTATGTATTTCTTGTTCGCAATTAAAAAGTCGAAAAGGAAAGTGCTCGTGCGCGATAGGTCTAAGATGCGTCACCAATTACTAACTTGGATGTCTTCAACAATAACCACTTCAATCAATCGCATTCGTAAGACCACGTTGTGTTAATTTAATTAACTTAGAAGTTACTTTATGAAAATACTTTAGGCCTACTGTTAATCGGTCCGCAAGCTAAAATGGGTGTAATCCAAAAACTATTTGTTTTCACTGAAAAATAAAATGAAGCGGGTCACCAATTAACTTGTCCCCTTACGCGAAAAAAGAACCTTCTTCTAACAATTTAAATGTTGTGGTGCAAAACTACTGCAATGCAATTCCACAACACTATCTATTTCTCCTTTTGAAAAATTTGATTAAGGGTCTGTCATTTCTACCCCCCGAAATTATATGTGTTTATAACTTTTTCCCAGTTGCGGTGAAACACCTGAAACTTGGGGGGAAAACGGCGCAAAACAAATGCAATCAGTTGCACTATATGTCAGTTTCTGATTTTTGAAATTTTGCTGTAGAGGGATACCATTAACTTGCCCCCCCCCCCCACACACACATTTAAGAGCTTTGTGGTACAAAACGACCACAGACCGGTACATTATCTGTTTTCGAAAGAAATTTACTCAGGGGGCGCTACCAGTAACTTGGGCCAACAAAATAGAAGAGCTTATAACTTTTCTAACCGTTGCGGTGCAAAACGGTGTAAAACGAGCACAGACCGGTACGCTATCCGTTTTCGAAAAAATGAGTGAGGGAGGGGGGC
The DNA here is from genome assembly GCA_022664845.1 of Lepisma saccharinum. Taxonomy (NCBI): domain Eukaryota; kingdom Metazoa; phylum Arthropoda; class Insecta; order Zygentoma; family Lepismatidae; genus Lepisma; species Lepisma saccharinum. The sequence continues at coordinate 13,399 of JAGDQP010001143.1, read as the reverse complement.
TACCACTAATTAAAGAGCTTACAACTTTTTACCGTTGTGGTGCAAAACGCGAAACTTGAGTGCAAAACGGTGCAAAACGAGTGCAATCTGTTGCACTATGAGTCAGTGTCTGATTTTTGAAATTTTGCTGTTACCATTAACTTGGAAATTTTACCATTAACTTGGCCCCCTCACATAAAAGAGCTTATAACTTTTTAACTATTGCGGTGTAAAACGCGAAACTTGGGTGCAAAACAATAAGCTATTTATTTCTCAAATTTGGTGTGGTGGTGGGGCCAAGTTAATGGATCCTTTTTTTAATTGTCTTAGAACATGAAATAAACGCCGATCGGGTAGCCGTGCGGTCTAAGGCGTTAGGCCAACGATTCGAAGATGGATGTCTTTTAACTCGAACGTGACGGATAATCGCGACGGGCCGAAGTCAACAGTTACTAAACTGGACCATATAAAATAAAGTGTACCAAAGTTTTTTTTAACATAAAAAAAAAAGAGTTTTAGTTGGAATTAGAGCTATGTCCAATTAATATTCACAGAAAGAAAACTGTGCATTCTACTTCGAATTAATGTGATAACCTTGTAAGATTTTGCATATTATTGTGTGCTATGACAAAACTGCAGTCATAACATATAAGAAACTACTGATTGTTTGTTGATCGTGCATGTGCGTGGATTCAAACTAGATTCGCAATGTGCTTGGAATAGCATAAAAATAAAAGATTAGTCATTGTTTATCGACTGTTATGTTTATCCAGTGGTTTTAAAGCTAGAGTAAGGTATTTGTTTATCCAGTGTATCTACAACTACCTAATACGTACCCAAACAAACCTAGTCGTTGTAAACATATTAGAGACGATAATCTCAGTTGCGTTTTAGACTGAGGCTTATTGCTGACATACTAATAATCTCCATTGCGCGGAATTGCTCGAATAATTAAAAATACAGCCTATTTTTTCTATCTGTTATGTCTCCATAGCATGGTCACTCTGTAGAAATGAGATACCTTTTAATATTTTGAAATCTATGAAGATTTGTGGTATTTATATCTTCCCGATAGGTTGAAGATTTTTCTTCAACGAAGGGTGAAAGCACGGTGAATTCGAGAGAAGAAAAATATGTGTAAAATCAACATTTTACAATTTGTCTCGAATAAGAGATATGTACAAGTTTTAAAATACATTGCCACTCAGCACCGATGTTCAAAATATGTGGGAAAACGTTTATCTGGCGTGCAGTTTTATTTCATTTTCTTCAGCGGCCTTGCCAGGACGCATAAAAACTTATTATTTTATCGAATAGGCTTCTCCGCTTGACACTAACAATATTGCACGAGCATAAGCAAAAGTGGTGAGAATGAACAAGAAACCCATCAATATGTGATGAAATGAATACAGTATGTCCAGCGAAGGAGCTGTATTTTATTCATTCTTGCCGATTACCTCTCAAGAAGAAGACAATCATGACTATCAACTGCCGGGAGTATAGTTGTTAAGGCTGCGCATTCGGGAATCAATCACTGAGACTTTCCAGGGTTTCCTCTAGGTGAATGCTGGGATAGTTTAACAACTAAGGCTCTTATCCCTATTATTCCCATTCCTATTCTAGGAAGTTTGAAGGACAGAAATAAAATTCCTGTGCAAAATATAGAAAATAATGTTGCTGCATACACTGATCAAAACACAAAGTTTCAAATTGTAATGACTGATAATTGTTACAATTCTTTCCTTTTTTACTATTTGGTACACGTTGTGCAATCGATTATGACGTATTCTATGATAAAACTGTTGCACATACAAAAGTTCTGTATAGAAGAAAATGTGGCAATATGAGACAGGATTGTAATACAGGAAACACTAACTTTTCACGATATTTGACACTTGTTATTCGTGAAAGTAACACTAAAACATCCCGCATTCATCAGAGCCGGATTAAGCGGCAGATCTAAAAAGGCTACAGTGCAGGGTCCCCAATAATTCAGGGCTCCCGCCAAAGGTAAATAAGTATAACCTAGGTAAGGCTTGAAACCACAGAGAATAGGTAACTAAGAGAGTCAATAGCTTAATCCAGTACTGCATCCTCTTCAACTGAAGGGATGAGAAATAGGGATGGAAGTATATTCCCCGTTTGCAGTCAAGTCAAAATTTTTTTACGACGTATATTGGCTCATTTTTAGGTAGATTTCGAAGAAAAATATACCTATTGAGATCGATACGATATGAAAGTACATGTTTATATATATATATATATATATAAATACGCTAGCGGCCATAATTTTGAAGATATTTGAACCAAATTTTTATATGTTGTTTCTAGGCTTAATAGCTCGGTCAAGTTCGTTAATGAGCAAAATCGGTCGCAATCTTGGCGCCAAAATGGCCGCCGAACCCATTGTTCTATAGAATACACAGCCTAAACCGCTGCGGCTATTGAAATCAAATTTGGCATAAAGGTACATCATCACCTTTTAATTACGAAAATGTTACTTAATGAGTTCAAAGACGCCATCTTGGATCCAAAATGGCGGAAGTAAGAAATCAATTTTCCATATCGTTTAAGCTAGAGATACGAAATTTGACATAAAGGTGTATTGTCACTACTAGTTCAAGAAAATATTACGAAATGTTGAAAAGGTCGCCATCTTGGATTCAAAATGGCCGCTGAACCCATTGTTGTATAGAATACACAGCCTAAACGGCTGCAGCTATGAATATCAAATTTGGTAACACTATACATTATCATTTGTATGTTACTAAAATATTACATGATGTATCCAAAGACGCCATCTTGGATAAAAAATGCCGGACCTAAGAAAACATTTTCCACACCGTTTGAGCTAGAGATACGAAATTTGGCATAAAGGTGCATTATGACGAGTAGTTTAGGAAAATATTACAACATTTGGGAAAAGTCGCCATCTTGGATCCAAAATGACCGCCCAAAATCCCATTTTGCACACCGTTTGATCTGGATAAATGAAATTTTACTTCAAGTTGTACCATCACAAGTAGGTCACGACAATATAAGAAAACTTTCAAAACGTCGTCAACTTGGATCCAAAATGGCCGCCCCAAAAACCCGATTTCTAAATCATTGAAGGTAGAGAAACAAAATTTTCTTTGAAGATGTATGACCAAGAGTAGGTTACAATAAATGGACTACCCTACTTTTGGAGGCGCAGCCCTCCGTGGGAGGGTACAGATGAATACCATGTTGGTGTAGTGCTGCAGTGAGATTTTGGTTAAGATAAAGGAGGCGCATCCTCTCAAAAGCACTGAAGTTGGGGGCGAACCCCCTACGGGGGTCTGGGGGCAGCGCTCTAAGCGAAACAAAGCGAGTATATATATATATGTCTTGTGAGGTATCGTTGAGCAGCCCTTGTTGAATAATCTACAAAACAATAAATAGTTTCTCGATAGCTCTCATATAATTCGAGATTTGAATTTTTGAAAATAAAAAAAACTTCGAGATCTACCTCAGCCTGTAGGCCTACCGAAAGGGATTTTTATTCTTTACATGTGAAAGTTAAGATATTAAGTATTGTACTGCGTTGTACAACTTAAAAATTGTTGCATAGATTTTTCTTTATTGAGGACGAAGTAATACAGTATAATTATGGTATTTTAATTTTGTTTAGATTATTACAAAACTTGGCACAAGTGGTTACAAAACGTTGTTGATTTCGGTAATTCAACACAATGGATGTGTTTTTAATAGTGATTAAACACAATGTTAGTACTACCATAGTGCTGAATCACCGAAATCACACAACAAAAGATGTTAGCAAAAAGGTGGTGGTCTCTTCGGGGCACCGAAAAGGGTTTAATGACTACAGCCAATGTCTCAAATTCGGCATTTATGGAAAGGTGAAAATTCCCAGGTACCTATAGATACCAGTACTTCTGCGAATCCTTATTTCCTTCCTACTTTCTAGGGAAGAACTTGCTAATACTTTGCTGAACGGTATAAAATTATTTCAAACTTAAAATAAAATTGAAATCATCATAATTTTCAAATTAACTTAATGGAATCTGAGCTCAGAACACAGTACATTTTTTTAACAGTGACTTTTCAGTAACACCAGACACTAGCATATCCAACATCTTTGAATAGTTAGGATCATCAAATGCCTGGCTTGTTAGAACTCGTTGTTTATTACATTAATGTGGTGTGATCAATGGCTATTATATAATTTGAAGTCCCAAAAACCGAGATGGCATAACATTGTAAGACATAGAGGACTTTCAATTATTCAGGCAAATTTAAAACGGTGAATAATAGCACTTTTATCAAATTTTCGTATTGGATGTCGAAGATTACAGAAAGAACATATTTTAATAGATAAAACATAAATAGATAATTTATGAGCAAGAATTCCTATGGAAAAAAAGGTTTACTAAGTAAACTTTCTGTTCTGCATTCTTCCAGCATCATCCCTTCGGCTTGAGCCAAAATTATCTAAAAATCTTTTAAAAAAATCTGTTTCTAATTTCGATGTTTTCACTTGGTTTGTTTATTGGGTATAAATTGGCGTATTTGTGATTACATAGATTGAAATGAATATGGTTCAGGAAATGTGTAATGGAAGAATCCCAAAGCATGTATTGAAAAGCATAAAAACATACACCAAATATATAAAATTAGAATAGTAGTGGGTATAAAATCTGAAATCCATGGGGGACAAGTGCCTCCTTGCCCCTCCCTGCCGACACCCTTGCGCCGCAAGCCTACAGGAGGACGTTGTTTTGTTTGTTCTTTATCATTTGAATGCTAGAAGCAGGAAATATTAATTTGCTATCAATAAAATGAAAAGAGAGGTTCATATTTCAATTCTTCCTTTTTATTTATTGTAAGAAACTACCATAAACAGAAAAAAAACTTCATGGGCATGTATTTGCTTCTACGATTACATTACTCTACCTCTTTCTCATGTTTATGAGGCAAGGGACAGTAGTGAGTAGCTGTGCAGATTTGATAAAAATTTCTTATTCGGTGTTTCGAGTTTTGGCCCGGGAGCCAGAGGGACCAAATGTGAACCATCTCCCCACTTATCCATGGGGCCATTCCTTCTCATTCTCTAGTATCTAAATACAATTTATAGCCATGTTTCCCAAAATAAAACTGATTTTAGACCATAATGTCGGTCAATTTTGGTCGAAAACTGGTCAAAGGAATATTTTTCACGTTTTTTCCCCCATGAGCCCCAACGCACACTCCCTGATTCTTAGTGACCAATTTTATATTATATTCTTTATGGTGAAAATAGAACCTACAATTTGTAGTAAGTGCTTATGAATAGACCGAAAGCGCGATTGAAACGTTATAGAGAGAGGCTACTGCAAATAGAGTACCTATCATAACCAGGGTTTTAAAAAGCATGCAAAATTTGCGCTCCACGGTCACCAATTATTACATTTGGCCACCGGGAGTCACACCAGGTGGTCAATTTTGGCCACAAGTTCTTTACTCTAAGCTTTCTGAACGTTACTGGTATGAAGACAGCGCTGCCGTTCATCACCGTCCAGCATTTTATCTTGTTGTCTCGACTACATTATTTTCAACATATTTTCGGCACGCCATAAAACGCACTGCACCTTATTCAGAGGGAGGGAGAACTGTATCATTTTTTATTTGTGTGCAAATTCATCCTAGTCCTCGGCTAATTTCAATGTGACAGTGCATTATTATGTAAAATTCATTTAAAAAAAAAACATAATTATATGTGGGTCACATGTGATTACAAAAGGCCACCACAAAATTCTTCAGGTTGCCTCATTGGCCACCAAATTTTAGAGGACTTTTTGAAAACTGATCATAACCCCTACCAATTTTTTATTATTAAGAAAATGTTTAAAACGTTTTAAACACGCTTTTTTGAGCCTATAAAAACGTGGTTAAAACAAAAGGACATTTTAAACCCTGGTGGTTATATGAAAATTCGTGAAATTGTGATTCATGTCGAGTAACCTTCTATTCCCGTATTACAACAATTTACGATTTTACAATGATATAACTGCTTAAATATTAAGATATAACTTTTACCATCTAGCGCCCTAGCTCAATTGTTAGAGGACTGGCTTAGCAATTGGAAGGGCCTGTGAACGATCCCACTGGTCGCTCATCCTGACAGGTTTTTCCAGATACTTTCCTGTCATACCTGACAAATGCCGGGATGGTACCTACCAGCCCTTAGCCAACTATCTTCCTCCTCCATCCTATTCCAGCCGGAGATGCCTAAAAGTGATAGATAAGTTCAAAATAATTTTTGCCTATTCTTTACACATACACATTACGAAATATCGATAGTACCTAATACACAAACAGTCATTCTTTCTGTTTCATAGAATTGATTCTACTTTTTCCATCTTGCCAACCATTTTGGACCTCGATTGTCTAGTACATTTTTTTTTAATTCTCTTCTTTCTCCACAACTAAGTAATTAAGTTTTTGAGTTACAAAAAGTCAGAAGATGGAGCTAAAATTGCACACGCAATTTATGTCATTAAAATATTCCCGTGCTATGTATGGCAATCTTCCTCTACCAAAATAAAACAAAACTGAAGATTTAATTTAAAAAAAAAATCAAAATGATATGTAAATTGATTCCTAAAATGAAAAGAATACAAAATGAAAGAGAACATTAAATTTTTAAGTACAGACGTTAAGCAACATTTTGACATACTAAGAAATTTATTAGGAACTCTTAAATTTCCAATATTTTGTGGTGCCTAATTTAAAATACTACAGAAGTAAGTTTCCTTTGTTCGAGAAGTTTGTGGTAGTAGTAAGATACAAGCAGAATAGATGGCAGAAGAATCTTTGCTAGATTACTTTCAACATTTAGTGTTAGAGTGGTTGCATAATAAATACGTATAGTACAGGGCATTTATTACCTATTGACATGGTGTGTAGTATTTACATGATTCTGCAAATTAAAATTCCATTGTTCTTTATTATTACCTTAGTATGCACATCAGGCAAGAATAAATTGCGAGTCCACAGCTTAAGTATTATTCCAAAGTGATTTGTTTGTAATCAAATTATTTCTTCGAGAACGTGCTATCGTGCTAATTGATCAGAATCTGAACGCAGTAGCTATACTAAATTTCAAAGAGAATGCCTAATATGAACTTTCTAAGTACCAGAAGCAGCATAAGATAACAATATTATCTAATTGTCAAGAGAGTTGTGAAGAAAACATTTATTATGCTGTGCTTACAAAACATACTAGGCCGATGGCGCCATACAGTGCAACATTTGAACCTTCAAGAAACAAGCATTCGCCATTTTCTATGATTGTGAGTACACAATTAGTTCATGTAACACTTAATCCAAACAGCCGTTGCCAGTTGGAAAAGTGTTGGTGTCGCATTCGCGAGGTGCTGAGTTCGGTTCCAAAGTGTGGTCATCCTGGCCTAGATTTCTCAGGATTTTATCTCTGTCGCACCAGGGTCATGTTGGGATGGTACCTTCCGACAATTTTCTTCTTACATCCACTCTCCACTCCTATCCCGGCCTTACCCATAGTTGTCTAAAGGACATAAAAATGAAATTCAAACTCAGTTTTATACTGAAGTTGAAGGTATTCAACGTAGATTCAAAGTTAAGTTTAGCATATTTCATTTAATATAAGTATTTGGTCAAAGGAAGCAAGATGGATGCATTCCCGGTAGACGAAGAAAGATCCGGGCAATGAAATACCGAGAATACCACCTCACGAGATTACTGAGGTGAACATGAGAAAAATATAGACCATCGAGAATACACAAATGCTATAAGCCAAGTAAGCGTGGGAGAATGAACTCTATAGCTTGATATTTCCAATAACATTACCAGTAGGACTGAGGTGATAATGTAGCGTCAAAGACTTGAAACCTGCTCTATCCAAAGATGTATACTCGAAAACTGTGCCCAAAGACCATAAAATTCAAGTCAATTGTTCTCGAAAACTGTGTAGTGGTTACGCAAGAAATTCCCCAAAGAAAATAGGAGATTCCCAGGAATTCTCTGAAGTAAATTCAATAGTGGAATTGATAGGTGAGTGTAACTAAAAAATTAAAGTTGAAATCGTTCGAAAGGAATTGATGAATAAAGATTTTAGAGTAACTTCGAAATCGATATGTTACTCATATTCAGAATATCGGGTACTCAGAGTTCGAAAATGATCTATCCATTCAAATTTTTGAATTACCCCAATCTATTCTGTCGTGGGGTCGGAGGTAATTTTTTTTTCTTAGCTAAAAATGTTAACTTCTCAAAATAACGACATACGTGTTTCGGCATTTTCTAATGTTTTCATTCGTCCCGGAAGTACGGAGGTGGGGACATATTTTAGGAACGGAATAGTTTCTCGTAGGAATGCTGGAATTTTGCGGAGAGTGCAGGTGAAGGTTTTTGTTACCTTGCACGAGCGGTGTTAGGAATTTCTGAATATTACGGAATGGAAATAAGGATTTCGTAATTGAAATTCCGGAATTTCGAAAGTTGGAATTCCGTAACGTCGGAATATCGGAATCTTGGAATTCCGAGTGTCGGAATTTTGGAACGTCGGAATTCCTGTTTGGCACGGGCGTAAGTGTACTGCAAAAAATAATTGTGTTAATTCAACACAATGCGGTGTCCCAGCGTGACTACCACTTTTGTGTGTTAAATCAACACATCACACGGTGTTGATTTCGGTACTTGGAGAAAAATAAGTTACGGCTGGAGCGAGATTTGAATATAGGTTGCTCAATTAGAAGTCGAGCGTTTTATCGACTTGGCTAAATCGTCAGATAGGAAAACCACTAAATGTAAACTATATTTATTCAACGCCATTTGAATTAAACGACTATACTATAGGTTTAAACAGTGTATGGTATCAAATATGTGTTACTGAACCCCGAAAAACAAACTAAGTTCCTTGCACGACTTATCCCATGGTTCAAAACCTTATATTTTTTAATTGGGAATCTGAATTCCCATTCATTGAGAATATTCCATTTCTATGAAAGCAGGCAAGATGGCGACAGCCAAACACTTGACCAGCATTACCATTTTATTATCGTAACAACATGTCAAATGCTGCGCTTGCTTTCATAGAAATGGAACAAATTCTCAATGAATGGGAATTCTGATCACTAATTAACCAATGGAAAAAGTGATTAAATCATAGCATAAGACGTGAGAGTAGCCTTGTGTGTGTTTGTGGTTCAGCAACATTTTTTTATCCTCTATACTGTTTGAATCTTATGTTTATTGGACCTTACGATTTAGCCAAGTCGGTAAGACGCTCGACTGCTAACTAAGCAACCCATGTTCAAATCTCGCTGCAGCCGTAACTTCTTTTTATCTCAGTACCGAAATCAACACGGTGTGTTGTGTTGATTTAACACAAAAAAGTGGTAGTCACGCTGGGACACCTCATTGTGTTGAATTAACACAACTATTTTTTGCAGTATGCTGATACCTCCCATATAACCAGTTTTATCTTATTGAAATTCCTGAATATCAGAACTTTGGAATATTCGGAACGTCGGAATTCCGTAATATTGAAAGTCAGATCCCGGAAAATTCAGGAGTCGAGGAAATTCCGAATTCGGGAATACATTAATCGTTTCCTCTTGGGATTCTGAAAAAAGTTCCTCCAATCTCTCTTCCTCGCAAGAGATCAGAGATGTATTTTTAGCTAAAAAGTAGATCCTGAAAATAATAGAATTCATGTTTCGGCAATTTCTTATATTTCCGTTCGTTCCGGCAATACAAGGAGTGGGAACCGATTTTATGGACACCCTGTATACCACTATATATTTGCGTGCGTTATTATTATTATTATTATTATTATTATTATTATTATTATTATTATTATTATTATTATTATTATTATTATTAGAGTCATGTCCTTGTAAATATTCCTCACCATCAAAAGGTGTTACATGTGCAATAAGCATTATGTGTCCATTTGTCAGCATTCAAGTGGGCTTTTGTTCGGCGAGAAGAAAAAAGATTACTGATGACAAGAGGTGGTAGTGCAACACCTCATCGCAAGAGAACTTAAAAGAAACAAAGTTCTACACTTTTTTCTTTGTTTGTTTAAGTTACACTGCCACTCTGTTTCATATGGAAGACAGTAGGTTAACCGACGTTAAGCAGATGTTAAAAACTTGAACATTCAAACATATCCATCCGCCCACACACACGTCTCATCAAACGCCCAGATACGTTCTCTTAAAGAGGCATTTAGCTCGTGTTTATCGGTATTGAGAGACTCGTGATGAACGGAAGATGTGTTCCGAGTGTTGAGAGCTCTAGAAATCGTTTTGAAATTCAGTCGTTAAAAGATTTTTACTTCAATTAAACTCAATTTTTTTTTGTTGAAGATTTTCGACAGAGAGAAAATGTTTTTAAAATAAAATATGAATAGGCTAATAGAGCTTTCCTCTGTGGTAGGCATCAGTCTGTGACGTCACTCATTCTTGTGTGAGGACCCCACACTGGAGTTGGTTCGCCACATGTGCTGGCCTAAGTAAAAAAGTATGATTAATGAGAATTGATTGTTTCAGTTCCGTATTTTAATTTGAAATTGCAGAATACTATGTGTTAATCAATGTTCTCGTTGTTTTTAATTAACAACTCTTGATATAAATATCTGATGCAGGCATTATGAAATATATGTGCATGAAGAATGTTTTGAAGGCGTATAAATACATTTACCCTAATAATTATAATGAAACTTTTACGAATAAACAATGTGTATTTAATAAATATTAAATTTCTAGAAATTACGTTAAATCTAAAGATATTCTCGGTATATGTGATTTATATTTTGTGTGGTTTTATATGTCGGAACGTGCATTTACACCCAAGGTTATATACAGGGTGTCTGGAAAGTCCTGCACTAAACTGAAACCACCCATGAAGGTGGGGCTGGGGAGCAATTTGAGATAGAGAACCCGTGTCCGGAACCCAACCATTACGTCTCTGCAAGCAATTGAAATTTCAAGGAAAGGTAACAACGCCGCGCATGTGGTATCAACATGACGTTGCACCAGTGCATTGGCTACGAGTAGTTCAAGACTTACTAGATGTCATTTCTCCGGACAGATGGATTTAGAGAGGAGGACGTGTTCCCTGGCCTCTTCGTTACCCAGTCAAAGCCGGACAAATTAGAGACAACGCAGCCAATTTGTTTGGACAACTTGTCGCGTCGCTTATTGACCGTTTGCACCTTTGTTCGCGGGAAGATATCCGGGGAGGTACTCTTGAGCAATACCTGTAAATGATACAGTAGGTAAAATCTGTCCTCTTGTTTTGAAAGAAGGAAATAAAATAAGCACAAATACCAAAATGTTATGGTTCAGTGCCAATTTCCATTTGTTTTATTTTGCCTGTCGTTTGTTGTATCAACTTTGCAGTACAGTCGTACAAACGTGTAGAAAGTCTACAATTACATTGTACACAAATGGATTTTCCTAATAAAATTAGTTTGGTTTCGTGTAATCCGTAGTACTGGAACCACACACAGAACCCATTGCTTCTAAATGCGCGTCGTTGCCACCTTTCCCCGAAATTTCAATTGCTCGCAGAGGCGTCACTGTTGGGTTCCGGACACGGGGTCCTATCTCAAATTGCTCTGTAACCCTTCGCTCATGAGATTTGATGCAGGGCTTTCCGGACACCCTGTATGTAGTATGTAAGTGTTTTAGCTTGTAAAATCAGTTCTTCTCGGGCTTCGGGCCAAGTAATAACGATCTACTGTTAAGGCAGGTCTTATGGCAGTGTTTTATTCACCCGAGTTGTTTCAGGCCCGTTTAGATGCTATAAAAACTAAGAAGTGCTGTACCATACCATTAACTAACTAACTAACTAACTCTATGGCTTATGGAACTCGCAAGTTCATCGCCGCAGTAACAAACGTTCGCCAGTGGATTCTATCCTGGGCAGTATCAAGCCAGTTTTCATCACGAACACCTACTTCTCGAAGATCTCTTCTAATATTGTCCTCCCAACGACGTCTCGGTCTTCCCAATGGCCTCTTTCCATCGGGCCTTCCAACCAGGATTGAATATAATCTTCGTTTTTCCCCCATCCGAGCTACATGCCCTGCCCACCTTAGTCGTCTCGATTTCATTATTTTTACAACATCTGGTGAATCGTACAGTCCGTGGAGTTCTTCATTATGCAGTCTCCTCCACTCTCCAGTCATCTCGTCCCGTTTTGGCCCATATATCTTTCTCAAAACCTTATTTTCAAATACACGTAATTTATGTTCATCTGCTAGGGTCGTACTCCAACTTTCGCAACCGTAGAGAATTACCGGCAGAATAACCGTTCTGTATATTTTTAATTTCAATTTCCTTGATATTAATCGCGATGCTAGAAGTTTTTGGACTGAGTAGAAACATGCGTTCCCCGATACTAAGCGACTTTTTATTTCTTCCGTGACCTCATTTTTGCTTGTTACGTATGCTCCCAAGTATTTAAATTTGTTTACTTTCTCTATGACCTCATCCCTAATTCTTATGTTTTTAATTCCTTCATTCCCTGTGCTTCGGCTTGTTACCATGTATTTTGTTTTATCTATGTTTACCTGTAGACCTATCTCATCGCACGCTTCTACTAAGACATCGGTGTTGCTTTGTAGTGCATCTATATCGTCCCCTATTAAATCTACATCATCCGCGTATACAAACAGTTGATTCAAACCATTCAATGATAGTCCCTTTTTGTCCCCTTTAATTTTTAAAATCGCATATTCTAACGCGAAGTTAAACAGTAGTGGTGACAAGGCATCGCCTTGTTTCAATCCGTTGCGAATCTTGAAACTATCTGACATATTATTACCTATGCGTACTCTGCTTATGGGGTCGCTGAGACACATCTTCACTAGTTGGACCAATTTTTTCGGTATTCCAAATCGTATCAGGATACTGTATAACTTTTCCCTTTTGATAGAATCATATGCTTTCTTAAAATCAATGAATAGCTGATGAACCGTCCCATTGTATTCCCATTTCTTCTCCAAAATTTGTCTCAAAGCAAAAATCTGGTCCAACGTGGATCTATTTCTTCTAAATCCACATTGGTGATCTCCAATTATTTCATCTACGTATACATTTAGGCGTGTTAACAGAATATTACTTAATACCTTGTAACAAGTTGGAAGTAACGAGATTCCGCGGTAATTATTGCATTCCGACTTATCGCCTTTTTTGTAAATCGGAACAATTATTGATGTTTTCCATTCCTTTGGGAGCTCCTCCTTTCTCCATATAGCACTTATCAATTTATGTAGTTCCTTGGTTAGTGCCGTTCCTCCTGTTTAAATTAATTCGGCTGGAATATTGTCTATTCCTGGTGATTTGAAATTTTTCAATTTCTTAACCGACATTTCGATCTCGATCTCGCTAGGTTCGGGAATCCACGG